>JAPKLW010001740.1:3521-45679 GCA_026898455.1 Plectranthus barbatus
TAAGACAAGACATGTAATAATTATGACATCCCACATTGGGAATATAACCTTGTCTTAACTGGTTTAAATACAATTACACTGATATGGTGTAATAACTGAGTGTGCTAGGGACGTTGTACAACGTGCCCGCCGTGTGCCCACGCGCGCCGCCGCCGCCGCCGCCCGCCTCGCCTCGCCTCGGCCTTCGGCCTCTGCGAGGCCGCAGGCCGAGGCCGAACCCGAGCCTTTGACCCGTGACCCGAGCCCCGAGCCTTGGTTCCCGGTTCTTGGCAATTGGTCTTTGGGTGGTCCTTGGGCCTTGGCCCGTTACGACCTTATCTTTTTGGTCAACAGAAACGAGCCTGTTAGGCTCATCGGAATGGGTCAAGTGACTGGGTCAGGTCCAATCAACACAGATGCACATGTGGCCTGCGACGTGGCTGTCGAGTCAGTGCACGTGCGCGTTGACGTGTCTGCGGGGGTTACAAAACGTGCAGCAATTCAAACAGCACGTTCCCGAGAAGTACGCGTCGTAACTGCCGCCGTGTCATGATAGCCGAGGTGTAACCGCCGTCGTATCTTCAATGTCCGACACGCTCCCTCAGGTGTGGACTGCCTATAAATAGGCATCCCCAGGCAGCAACACAAACACTTCCGTATATAGCTTTGTTGCATTTCACCTGGGCATACTTTTGTTGTATTTCACCTGAGTTCTGCCAACTCTGTTCTGCTCCACTCCTGTTCGCCGGAGCTCTGTCCATTGCGGTGTTGCCTCGACCGAGACGAAGCCGTTTTACCTTTGGGGACAGACCGCCTGTTTCCGAGCACTACGGAGGCGTAATCTGTCTTGCGGGAAGAGATCCTCTCGACTCGGCTGCGACTTTTCCAGTCCATTTCTTTAGTTGTTTTCTGTGATTTGTTTGTGTACTTTCACCGGCTTTCTCTTGTATATCTCAGATTCTGTAATCCTCACTTCTAACAATCGCAAGACAGATTATCATTTATCTGAGATGGCAACTTCCGGGAATGATAGCGAAAACAACAACTCGGTGTCTGGCTATGATCCGGCTGCTCCTAGGCTTCCTCCTAATGCCCAAGCGGAGAAACCCTCCAAGTTCAACGGAGTTGATTTCAAGACTTGGAGGCAGAAGATGTTGTTCTACCTCGCTACCTTGGGGCTCGCCAACTACCTTAAGGAGGACAAGCCCGAGTGTGCTGATAACGAGCCGGACCGCCAGAAGCGTGTCGCCTTCGACAACTGGTGCCACGGAGATTTTTTATGTCAAAATTTCATTTTAAATGCTTTAGTTGATTCGTTGTACACAACGGAGGACGCGGGTACTAAAAAGTACGCCGTGGCCAAGTATTTGTCGTACCAGATGGTCGACAATAGGTCGGTTGTAGAAAAAGTGCAAGAATTTCAGTTGATCTTGCACAACGTTCAAGCCGAATGGATGATGCTTCCCGATGCTTTTAATGTGGCTGCGGTCATAGAAAAGCTACCCCCTTCTTGGAAGGACTTCAAGAGTTACCTTATGCACAAGCAAAAGGCTATGACTCTTGAAGATTTGATTGTCAAACTTCGGATTGAAGAAGACAATCGAAGGCCTGATCCAAGACTAAGGTCTGTGGAGGCTAAGGCTAATTTGATGGAGCGTGGTGGTCCATCGAAGAAGCGCAAGAGGCCTACCCAATCGAACAAGGGCATTGTTATCAAAGAGCCTAAGTTCAAGGGTGACTGTTACAATTGTGGCAAGCCTGGTCACATGGCTAATCAGTGCAAGAAGCCCAAAGCAAATGGCAGGGGCAAAGGAAAGATGCACAACTTCAACGTCGAACCTGATAATGATTGGGAAGACGATCTGTGCACGGTTGTGTCTGAAGTCAACCATGTAGACAACCCGAGGGAGTGGTTCGTGGATACGGGTGCAACTTGTCACGTAGCATCCTAAAGGAATGTCTTCTCTTCCTACAAAGCTATTGAAGGAAGAAAGCTTCACATGGGCAACCAAGCCTCGTCTGATGTGGCTGGTGTTGGAAACGTGGTCCTAAAGCTCACAAGCGGAAAGGACCTCACATTGAAGGATGTGCTGCATGTCCCGGGCATCCGGAAGAATCTAGTGTCAGGCTCACTTCTTGTAAACAATGGTCTTAAACTTGTTTTTGAGTCTGAAAAGTTTATTTTGTCCAAATTTGGAAAGTTCCTTGGCCGGGGTTACCTTGCTAATGGACTTTTCAAAATGAATGTAATGGCACGGCGCCAAGCCGAAAAAGTTATCAATAAAGGTGAATCTTCTTCTGCTTACTTGATTGAGTGCTCTGATTTGTGGCATATTAGATTAGGACATGTAAATCTAAATGCTATAAAAAGATTGATGAATCTAAACTTGTTGAAAGTGACTGATTTTAAACAAACAAGATGTGAAGTTTGTGTTGAAGAAAAAATGGTGAAGGTACCATTTCAATCAGTCGAACGGAGCACTAAGCCTCTAGAACTAATTCACACCGATTTGTGTGATCTGAAATTTGTGCAAACTAGAGGTGGAAAGAAGTTCTTTATAACTTTTATTGATGATTGCACAAGGTATTGCTATCTTTATTTACTTCGAAGTAAAGATGAAGCAATAGAAGCTTTCAAGAATTACAAAATGGAAGCAGAAAATCAATTGAGCACTCGAATCAAAATGATTCGAAGCGATCGAGGTGGAGAGTATGTCGCTCTGTTTGAAGAACTTTGTGCTGCTTCAGGCATAATTCATCAAACGACTGCTCCATACTCACCTCAATCAAATGGTGTTGCCGAGAGAAAGAATCGGACCCTAAAAGAGATGATGAATGCTCTTCTGATTAGTTCGGGTTTACCCGAAAATATGTGGGGTGAAGCTGTCTTAACAGCCAATTACATCTTGAACAAGATTCCTCTCAAAGGAAAAGATGTTACCCCATATGAGATGTGGAAAGGTAGAAAACCTTCCTACAAATACCTCAAAGTTTGGGGTTGTTTAGCGAAGGTTGAAGTGCCTCCACCCAAACAAGTTGCAATCGGTCCCAAAACAGTTGATTACATCTTCATTGGCTATGCACTTAACAGTGCAGCTTATCGTTTCTTGGTGCACAAGTTGGAGAACCCGAATGTGACTGTAGGAACGACAATAGAATCAAGGAATGCAATATTCTTTGAAAATGTCTATCCGAACAAGAGGAAAGAGAATGAACCTCAAATTTCTCGAAAGAGAACACACGAGGAGGCTACTAGTTCTGATCCTGTTGAGGAAGAACCGAGACATAGTCAAAGAGCTAGGACTGCTAAAAGTTTTGGTCCCGACTACATTACTTATATGTTGGATGACGAACCGAAAACCATTAAGGAAGCACTAGCACGACCAGACGCTTCTCTCTGGCAAGAAGCGATCAACAGTGAGATTGAATCCATAATGCATAATCATACATGGATTCTGACTGATCTCCCGAAAGGTTGCAAGCCCTTAGGATGCAAGTGGATCCTAAAAAGAAAGTACAAAGTCGATGGCTCTGTCGATAAGTATAAATCCCGCCTTGTGGCAAAAGGCTTTCGACAAAGAGAGGGAGATGATTTCTTTGACACCTATTCACCTGTAACTCGAATCACGTCTATTAGAGTGCTTCTCGCGATTGCTGCGTTATACGATCTAGAGATTCACCAAATGGATGTGAAACCTGCTTTCTTGAACGGTGAATTAGAGGAAGAAATCTACATGGATCAACCTGACGGGTTCGTTGTACCCGGTCAAGAAAAGAAGGTCTGTAAATTGATAAGATCCTTGTACGGTCTAAAACAAGCGCCTAAGCAGTGGCACATAAGATTTGACAACGCAATGTTGGCAAATGGGTTTAAGTACAACGAGTGTGATAAATGTGTCTACTATAAAGGTACCTCTAACTCCTTTGTTATTGTATGCCTTTATGTAGATGACATGTTGATTATGGGAAATAGTCAACAAGTAATCGTTGATACTAAAAGAATGTTGAAGCGAAACTTCGACATGAAAGACATGGGTGTAGCTGATGTGATCCTCGGGATCAAAATCATGAGAAGATCTGATGGAATTGTTCTGTCAAAATCTCACTATGTCGAGAAGGTGCTCAGAAAATTCAATGCTTATGATAGTTCACCAGCAAAGACACCTCTGGAACTCAATGTTCATCTTAGCAAGAATCGAGGTGACCCTGTAGCTCAAGAGGAGTATGCAAAGGTCATTGGTAGTCTGATGTATCTGACTAACTGTACTCGACCAGATCTTGCTTACTCGGTGAACAAACTGAGTAGATACACGAGCAATCCAAGTAAGGAACACTGGAAAGCTCTAGTGAGAGTTCTGAGATACTTAAAGTATACTCTTAACTTAGGGCTACACTACACTAGATTTTCACCTGTACTTGAAGGGTACTGGGAAGCCAAATGGAACCCCGACGCCAATGATTCACATTCCACGAGTGGATATGTGTTTACGATCGGTGGGGGGCAGTCTCGGGGAATCTACAAAGCAAACGTGTATAGCCCGCTCCACAATGGAATCTGAGTTCATAGCTTGAGATAAAGCTGGTGAAGAAGCAGAATGGCTTCGTCACTTCCTTGAAGATATTCCTTGTTGGAGCAAACCAGTGCCCTCGGTGATGATTCACTGTGACAGCCAATCAGCTATTGGTCGGGCACTGAACAACATGTATAACGGTAAGTCGAGACACATTCGTCGTCGACATAATACTGTTAGGCAGTTGATCTCAAATGGGGTTATATCTATTGAATATGTGAAGTCAATAGATAACCTAGCGGATCCGCTAACCATAGGGTTAAACCGAGATCAAATGTACAAATTGCTAGAGGGAATGGGATTAAAATCCACAATCTAGAACGAGTATAGTGGACACCCAACCTAGGTGATTGGAGATCCCAAGAACTAGGTTCAATGGGAAAACTAAGCTGTATAAGTTCGAGTGCAAACACCTAATTCTTCCCTTCCCTAAGTGAGCAAACCTAGGTGTTTTAAGCCTGCATGTGGTATAGGTTAAGTCAATCGACTTTTAATGATTCCTGAAAACCACGCAGTGGTTGAGTACGACAGTATACTCTTAAATAGGAAGTCACCTATATAAGTGGAAGTGAGGGCCGCTTCAAATGAACACTTATGAATCCAAAGGGGTTTTCCATGGCCCGTAATGGAAACAAACGTGAGAACGGATGGAGTTTTGAAATGTTGGTGTTTCAATGTCGTTGTCTCGGTACACACGACGGAGGGTTAGTTCAAGGTGTTTACCACTAAGCCACCAGTGTATCCGATGATGTTGAAGATGAAAGGTTCAAAGCCACAAGCTACCTCTTCGTGTGCATTAACGTTTCTCGAGGACGGAGTTGGCTCTGCATTTCATGCATTGGGCATTTCCACTCATGGGGGGGATTGTTGGAAACGGAGATATTTAAATAAATATTCTGGAAATAAATATTTAATTTTGTTAAAATTAAATATTACAGAATCAATCTACGTTGTGAGTAGATAATCGTGGTATATTTATTTTCTCAAATCCGTGTTTCGGTGAGTGAGAAATTGATCTGCGGGGTGACAAGTGGCGTCATTATTACATGATTAATTAAGACAAGACATGTAATAATTATGACATCCCACATTGGGAATATAACCTTGTCTTAACAGGTTTAAATACAATTACACTGATATGGTGTAATAACTGAGTGTGCTAGGGACGTTGTACAATGTGCCCGCTGTGTGCCCACGCGCGCCGCTGCCGCCGCCTGCCTCGCCTCACCTCGCCTCGGCCTTCGGCCTCTGTGAGGCCGCAGGCCGAGCCCGAGCCCCGAGCCCCGGTTCCCGGTTCTTGGTTCTTGGCAATTGGTCTTTGGGTGGTCTTTGGGCCGAGCCCCGGTTCCCGGTTCTTGGTTCTTGGTTCTTGGCAATTGGTCTTTGGGTGGTCTTTAGGCCTTGGCCCGTTACGACCTTATCTTTTTGGTCAATAGAAATGAGCCTGATGGGGACGTGTCTGCGGGGGTTACAAAACGTGCTGCAATTCAAACAGCACGTTCCCGAGACGTACGCGTCGTAACTGCCGTCTTTTTGGTCAACAGAAACGAGCCTGATGGGGACGTGTCTGCGGGGGTTACAAAACGTGCTGCAATTCAAACAGCACGTTCCCGAGATGTACGCGTCGTAACTACCGCCGTGTCATGATTGCCAAGGCGTAACCGCCGTCGTGTCTTCAATGTCCGACACGCTCCCTCAGGTGTGGACTGCCTATAAATAGGCATCCCCAGGCAGCAACACAAACACTTCCGTATATAGCTTTGTTGCATTTCACCTGGGCATACTTTTGTTGCATTTCACCTGAGTTCTGCCAACTCTGTTTTGCTCCACTCCTGTTCGCCGGAGCTCTGTCGATTGCGGTGCTGCCTCGATCGAGACGAAGCCGTTTTACCTTTGGGGACAGACCGCCTGTTTCCGAGCACTACGGAGGCGTAATCTGTCTTGCGGGAAGAGATCCTCTCGACTCGGCTGCGACTTTTCCGGTCCATTTCTTTAGTTGTTTTCCGTGATTTGTTTGTGTACTTTCACCGGCTTTCTCTTGTATATCTCAGATTTTGTAATCCTCACTTCTAACAAAAATTGAGTTAAACATTTTTTTTATATTAAATTTAATAACTCTATCATTGACCAAAATCACTTTAGATTCAACAATTTCAATCTTATTAAATTGAATTCAAATGGAGTTTTACTTCCTTTAAAAATCAAACCATCGCCTTCTAAGAAATTACAATATATATTTACTAAAATTCAATAGTGTATTGTAATATAAAAGGTTAGTTATATAACTAACATAATCTTTAATCACGAAAATACAAAATATAGTGTTATAAATTAATATTTTATATTTTAAAGCTTACTCACGAACTATACTAACCGATCAACATAGTAAAAACAACACGACTGATTCGCAGCAGATGGACTCGACCACGTCAAGGTTCTCGCTCATCATCAAAAAGAAAGTGGCGAGGGTGGACGCCACGTGTCATGGCCGGCCAAGAGGAAGCTAATCACCTAAGGAACTCATCATCGTCGATCACCGCCATGAATCGAGATAAAAGGTCTCCGTGCGAGATATCATTATCATCATTGTCCAATCTCTTATTCTTTATGTCTCCTTCTGCTAGTTAACCAATTTTAACGCCGCCTTGAGTTGTTTTTCCAATCCTAAGTGTAGGGGATCGGAGAGAGGGCCGCCGGGGATTCATTCGCCCCAAGTCGTGGCACGAACCCGTGGGGGCTGCAGCTTCACTTCTCCAAACTTCGCGCAGCAGTACCTTCTTCGTATCAGCTTCTGTCCAGTCTTCAATGCCTCTCTACAACCTGTAGAATAAACAAGAAGACAATAAGATGATGAAGAAAGGAATGCTACTTACCTGGTGCAGCAGGGCTGCGATGAAGATGAAGACGCAACAGCAGGAAGGCAGCAGCAGCTCCGAGCTGCAGGTCGCCGGAGATGGCAGCACGCCGGCGCTGCCGGTTGGATGCCGGCGAAGGCAGGAGTGCCTGTTCCGGGCTGCAGGCAGGAGGAGAGGAAGATGGCTCGGCTCAGATCTCCCTTGTTTAATCCCCGATCAAACCAGCCCGTCAACTCCCCGGCCAAAGGCGTAGATGAGAAACCCTTCTCTCTCTCTGCTCGGTCTCTACCCTTAACTCCGGTGGCGCGGCGGTGGAAGGCGGCGCGACGGTGGAGGTGGAAGAGGTCGAAGGGGGTAACGGCTCTATCGGCTGCGCTCTCTCTCTCTCTTCGTTTCAATTCAAAATTGGGGGGAAAAGAGACAACTAGGGTAAAGATGAAACCGGGTCGAATCCGGGTCGAGAGATACGGGTCGGGCATAACAAGCCCATGTATAATGGTTGCCACTATGGGCCAACATTTCAACACTAAGTTGAGTAGTCGTTTCACTTTGCATATCAATGGCGATGCAATCATCGCCCTCTCAGCCAATAGCTTCCTTGTGAGGTTGAAAGCCTCAGCGAATTTGGAAACGGGCAACAAAAGTTTAAGACATCACGAGTCAAATCTATTGAAAGGTTAATTTAGAATCCTAAAGTAACCTTCAACTTACCTACTTGGAATACTCAAGAAGATGCATTTGGAAGATACATGAAGATGGAGCTTCATGAATGATCAAATACATCAGCTAGTTGAATACATGCATTATATTTAATATAGTCAAAGTGTCTTTTGATTTATCCTCTTGTAAATCCTATAAATAGGATTCATGTTCTATCATTTGAAAATCAATCTATCAATTAATTCACAAATATCAAATTATTTTCGTTCCTCCAAATTACTTCAATACAAAATACCAAACATATTTTTGGTATCAAAGCCACCCTTGCCTTCAAATAATTATCCCCTATGTTCAGATGACATGCTCTAGCATCGAACAAGCATTCGCATATTCGCACCAAGGTGTCCCCATTTTTGGTGGACAAGATTATGAGCAAAGAAGTGTTCTAATGCAAACACTCTTTATATCTCATGATCTATGGGATATTGTTGAAGAGGGATTTACAACACAAACTCAAGAAGATCTAAATGATCTATCAAGTAACAAAAAGAAAGAGTATAAAGTGAACAAGACCAAAGATGCAAGAGTCTTGTCCTTTATGCACCAAGGTGTGAGTCGATCTATTCTTCTACGTATTACTACAACCAAAACATCGAAAGATTCTTGGCAAGTATTGAAGAATCAATTTGAAGGACATGAAAAAGTCATCACAATCAAGCTACAAAATTTGTGTGAAATTTCGATACTTTGATGATGAAAGAAAATGAAAATTTGCAAGATTTTCTTTCCAAAGTATCTCTTATTGCAAATCAAATCAGAGGTTATGGAGGATCTCTAGAAGAAAAGAAGTTGATTGAGAAGGTCCTTAGATGCATACCAATGATGTTTGAGCACGTGGTTGCTGCAATCGAAGAATGTAAGGATTTATCCAAATTGTCCTTGGATAAATTAATGGGATCTCTTGAAGCACATGAAAAGAAAATGAGCAGATTCTCAAATGTGAATTTGGAACAAGCCGTTCAAGGAAAGGTCCAAATATCACAACAAGATCCTGTTGCAACAAAGAATGCTATAGCAAAACACAAGCATTCGTCACTTAGACCCACTCAAAAAAGGGGTCGTGGTGGAAACAACAATGCTATAAGATCTAAAGAATGATGCCGCATATGTAGAAAAAATAATCACAACACAAATGATTGTCGATTCAAGTGCAAAAGGTGTAGAAATGCAACTCATTCTCAAAGAGATTGTTGGTATCAACAAGAAAGTGAAAAGAAAAAAGCAAAGTTCACCGAACAAGATGAAACAGAGAAAGAGCAAGTATTTTATTCTTGCTTAACTTCTCAACAAGATGCTGAAAATATTTGGTTGTTGGACAGTGGCAGCAACAATCATATAACCCCAAACAAAGAAATATTCTCTAAAATCAATGAAGAAGTCATGACGCCAGTCCAACTTGGAAATGGAGAGTTGATCAGATCTAAAGCAATTGGTACAGTTCCAATCAACACAAAGGATGGTCCAAGATACATCTCTAATGTTCTTTTTTTGCCAAGTTTGAAACAAAATTTGCTTAGTCTTGGTCAAATTTTGGAGAATGGATATAGGATTGTTTTAAAAAATGGAGAGTGCATGATTTTTTACAAGCACGACAAAACAAAGGTGTTTGCCAATATCAAAATGGTGAACCGAAGTTTTGGTCTGAGCATCAACTATGCTGAAGCATCAACATTTGGAAGTGTAAGGCATGCTACAACAACAACATCTCGAGGTGCAAGCTATGCTGAAGCAACTGCACCATTGCTGAATCAAGCGAATCCGAACTCCCCAAGTTCATCAAGTCCGAGTCCAACTCCTAAGAGGTATAAATCTCTTAACAAAATCTTTGCTACATGTAATTCTTGTTATGTTCAGCCAGAAAACTGTGCTGAAACATTCAAAGAAAAAACATGGAGAAAAATAATGGATGAAAATATCCAAGTGGTCAACAAAAATCAGATATGGAATTTCATTGACAAGCCAATTGATAAATTTGTCATTGGTATCAAATAAATTTACAAAGTGAAGCATGATTTAAGAGGATTAATAAAGATACAAAGTGAATCGTCATCAATCTCTTGATCATTTGCTTAAAAAGGTGAAATTGAGTGAAGAGAAGAAGGGCTCAGCTGTAGTTGATAATGTTGTAGCACAAGACAAAACAATAAAAGCACATGACAAGGTATGGATAATGCCTAACATCTGAGTCGCTTCGAAGATTTCGTGATCAATTTCGGATTGTAAATTAAGAAGGGGATCAAGAAGATGCATTCGGAAGATACATGAAGATGGAGCTCCATGAACGATCAAATACATGAACTAGTTGAATACATGCATTATATTTAATATAGTCAAAGTGTCTTTTGATTATCCTCATGTAAATCCTAAAAATAGGATTCATGTTCTATCATTTGAAAATTAATCAATCAATTAATTCACAAAATATCAAATTATTTTCGTTCCTCCAAATCACTTCAATACAAAATACCCAACAAAATCTAAACGAGAATTTGCAGATGCAATCGAAGGAGAATCTTTGAAAGATATCTTGAATAGAAGAAAGAAGGTTTATTTCGCTTATCATCATCATTAGCGTCAAGTAGTAGAAGAATGAGCTTGAATGAATAATTTGAGTATGGTATTGGGTGCCAAGGTCAAGGCTACATGAGTTTTTTTTTTATTAATGTTTTAAATTTTAGGGTACAAGATAAAATTGTAATTATATATTATAATTTAAATCTTTATCTTTTAAAGGGCTATGTTTAATAAAAGTGTGACTGCATTTAGAAATTATCCTTTAAATAATGATGGTGCAAAGCTAGGGGATAAACTCTATGTTTTATTTTTCTAAACAATAATGGATGAACAGGGAAATTTCAAAATACACACAGTTATGTTGTAAGACATGTAATTCAACTTTAGAACTTATCATATTATCTACTTTATATTTACGGAAGTTTCTATTTAATATCCTAATTTTGTTGATTATAAAAAATTAGAAGTCAACTAGCTTTTATATAGAGCTTACTATAAAGAACTCATAATGTATTCATTATAGTGTTAGTCCCAAAATCAGAGGATAATGACATTGCGAAATGATATGAACGAAAATAAACAAAATTCTTACTCTTTGTTCTAAGAACTTACTGTGATTGGTCAGTTCTAGTTCTAAAAACATGTTAGACAATCGAATATTTAATTAGTTGATTTCGAAGGATATACACCAACAGCATAGAGAGTTGTTGGGTTTCAAATTAATTATATTTGTCTATTATATTATTATTTAATTTTACATAATAAAATACTGAAAAATAAAAATTACAATATAATAATAAATAATCACGTATTTGTATGTTTCGATATATTTAAAGTTGTAATCTGTTAAAAATGATGTTGTAGCTTGGTTTAGTGTTCAAAGCTTCGCCCTTTGACCCAGGTTCGATCCCTTTCCAAAATATTTTATAATATTTTTAAAAAATAAAAAATTGTTCGAACCGTCAGTTCATCCGGTTCTCAACCGACAATTTCACAGGCCAGTTCAGTCGGTTCCAATTTTGAACTGTGGGCCACGGTTCTTGGCCAATTTGTTAAACCGGCGGGGAAGTTACAGGCTTGTTCAACCAGTTCCTGTTAGGATTGGGCATGTTTAGTTGGATGGTTGGGTGTTGTATTGTCGGAATTTCTCAAGGAGTGAGAAACTCAACACAAATTCTACATAGAAAGTAAGATCTCTTATATGCTTTTAGTTGCTTCCAACTAATTTGATACCCAAAAACAACCAGGTTTTGGAATATAATTGAAATTGAGACTTAATTCTGCTTGGCCTATTAAATTCTTACAACTGTAAACTTCGGGACCATCACTTCTCATGACTTTTAAAAATTAATATAAACCATAAATATTATTTGTTAGATTATTTTGTCCATATAACCTCTAAAAAAATAACTTTTAGGTCCCTTATCCTGCCCAATGCTTGGTCGTCCACTGATAAGCTCATATTTATACTCACTTATCTATATTTTTCTCCATTGTTTCAAGTATTTTACATTATATTTTTACTTATTTCTGTGCGTGAGTCTATTTTGGAGGGTGTTATGCCTCTGATGGGTGATTTTTGCAGGTTTTAGGCCAAATTCATTGGAAACCCGTATTGAAAGCAGATGATGTTCAAAGGAACAGTCACTAATTCTTCCACACATGGAATCCGAGTTTATGGAGCATGTAAATAGAAATATCTTTGAATTAGCTTTACAACGCAACTGGAATCGGGTCAATCGGAGTTCGGGAACAAAAGTTATGGCCGAAACCGTGAGACTGCGCAGACAGATGTTTTTGTGTCGAGAGACAGGATTTGTGTCGAGAGAAACAGAGGTCAAAACTCCGGAAACTTGTGATCTGCAATCCTATCGACCGACAGGATTTGTGTCGATCGACACGAAGGCCCAAAAAAGCTATTTTTGGCATGTTTTGGCAGTTTTTGCTATTTTTACCAAATACTCAAATTAGGTATTTTCCCCCCTCTATAAATATAAACTCTTAGGCACGAAAATTAGACAATTTTTCCTTGGATTTTACATTGAGTTTTGGAGTTTTTCAAGACATTGAAGGTTCCTTTTCATTTGTAAGTTCATTAATTAAATGTTTCTTTATTTTCTAGTCATGATTTGTGGCTAGAACCCTAAACAGGTTCTAGGGTTATGATTAGGTTCTAGGGTTATGATTTCTTTTCTGATGCATGTCTAATTGATATCAACTCTTGAAGCATGGTTTAATCCTCTGATTTAATTTTATAATCTAGATTAAAAGAAGGACCGAGAGGTGAATTGAGATCTAGGTTTATAGTTAATAATTGATGGATCGAGAGATGAAAATTATTAACAGGAAGAGAGAATTAATTGTGTTTGTTTTTCTGTCTCAAAAGGAAGAAACCTACATAGGAATAATTAGATAATTATGAGATTGATTAATTTGGTGTTCTTGAGACCAAGAAGAGATAGTCACTAATTAATAATCTAGGATTTAATTGTCTGACCAAGGAATTTAATCCACAAAAATCTATGTTTTCCCCATTGTTGAGTTGATTGATATTTACATGTTGATGATTATAATATATGCCCTAGGATCTGTGCTTTTCTTTATTGATTTTAAAACCCTTTATTTTCTGCATTGTCATCTTTAAATTACAAACCAAATCCCTTTTTCAAATTTCCTCAAACATCTATGTTCTAGAAATCATAGCTAGTACTTTTGATTTATCGTTGCACAATCCCTGTGGGATCGACCACCTACGGGTGTAAAAATTTATTTGCTGAACCGCTAAACTACAGTTATCCAATTGGCGCTGTTGTCGGGGATTTGTCAGATTAATCTAGATATTAGTTTATTTTTAGTTCTGATGGATTGAGGCTGTAATTTTAGTTAATTTTCATTTTTGAAGTTCATCTGTTTTTAATTCGTGTTTTAGTTTGTTAATTTTAATTTTTGGTGTTTGATTTTCGTGTTTATTCCTGTTCAGTTTTCCTGGTTTTCGGCCTCTGTCTCGACCGACAGAATCTCTGTCGATCGAAACAGGCGCAGAAAACACCCGTGTCGATCGAAAGCCCCTCTGTCAATCGACACAGTGTCTGATTTTCTGTTTTTCATTGTTTTTGTTGCAGGTTTATGAACACAAGGGCCCAGGGCAAGCCACTTGAGACGTTTGATCCAGAGATCGAGGCTACTGCCCGGACAGATGCACAACTCATCACTCAAGAGAGTGCCACCTTACTTGTCCAAGAAGTCACTCAGATGAAGGACATCATCAAGCAACTCATGGCAGAAAGGGAAGCTGAAAGGTGCGAGGCCTAAAGAAGAGATCGAGAGAGAGCCCGCACAGATGACTCCGATGATGAGGACCCCAACGCGATGGCCAAGAAGTACAGACCACAGCCCGGGAATGAGGGATTTGTTATTGGCATCACGGCCAATAACTTTGAACTCAAGACCAGCTTGATTCAGATGGTTCAGCAGAACCAATTCGGGGGCCGAGCAGTGGAGGATCCGTACACCCACCTCAGGATGTTCGTGGAGGTGTATGATACCATCAAGCAGAATGGAGTCTCTCAGGATGTGATCCCGCTTCGTCTGTTCCCCTTCTCACTTAGGGATCAGGCGCGGTCGTAGTTCACCGCTTTGGATTGCACCAACATTCGGACATGGACTGATCTCCTAATAGAGTTCCTCGGCGCATTCTTCCCGTCGTCAGTGATCATTCAAAAAAATATAGAAATCCTGCAGTTCCACCAGAGGATGGATGAGACTCTCTTTGAGGGGTGGACCAGGTTCAATGAGCTGCTAAGGAGTTGTCCGGGCCACGGAGTTGTTACTGAGGAGCAGGCCCACATCTTCTACAGAGGATTGACTATGGACAGCCAGAAGTCGGTGGACTATGCAATTGGAGGTTCATTGATGAGCAAGTCACCGGAAAAGGCTCAAAAATTGTTCAGGAAGATGGCCCTGCATAATCAACAATGGGGGAATCCAAGGAGGCCACAGATCCGAGCTGTTGAGGCAAAGAAGGATGATGCGTTGAAGAAAGAGGTTGAGAAGCTAAAGGGGGAAGTTGAAAAACTAACTACTTCTGCTTCTGTTTCTGTTGCACAGGTTTATCCGATCGCCGATGTGAACTACATGAATCATGGTGGCTACCAGAATCAGTACTGGCGAGGAGGATTCCAACACTACCATCCTAGACCTCATCCAGGTTTCTCCTACTCTCAGCCTGAAGCTGCCGAACAACCACCGCCAGATTTTGATGTGCAGAATGGCGAGATTGTGGAAAAGAAGAAGGAAACCCTTGAAGAGGTGCTGAAGAATTTCATCAAAGCATCAGACTACAAAATGGGGAAAATCGAGAAAGAAGTGGAAGGAGTCAACTCCAAGGTGGATATGCTCAGCAAGCACGCCAAGATCATTGAAACTCAAATGAGCCAAATTGCTACCACTATCGGGATACAACATACTCCAGGAAAGCTGCCCAGCACCACCGAGGCAAATCCCAAGAACCAGAAAGACTGCAAAGCGGTGAAGCTGAGGTCCGGAAAGAGATACCAAGGTCCAAGCATGCCCCAAAGCAAGTTTGGGGGGAGAAAAGAAGCAGACCCAGCAAAGCCGGCCTCTATTTCGATCGATAGGATTCATGTCGATCGACACAGAGACCCAGAAGAGGCAGTCAACACAGATTCAGAGGAGGAGATCGACAGAACTGCAGAGAGTGTGTCGATCGACACACCCCCTATCGATCGACAGGCAGGACAGAGCAAAGGCCAGTCGACACAACAACATTCCCAACAGCATTCTTCCACTCCCAAGGCTGCCAAGACACCTCCGATGTCGTTTCCTCAGAGATTCGCCAAGCAGAAGGAGGATTCCAAGTTCTCACACTTTGTCGAGAACTTGAAGAAGGTAAGTATTAATCTTCCACTAATTGAAGCTCTTTCTGAAATTCCAGGTTACATGAAATATCTCCTGAAGCTGATGAGCGAGAAGAAACACTTTGTGGAGAATGCAACCGTGAAGCTTCATGAGCAGTGCAGCATGGTCCTATAGAAGAAACTTCCAATCAAGAGAAGTTATCCAGGCTGTTTCACCATCCCAGTTGAGATCGGGGGATTCAAGTTCGAGAAGGTGTTGTGCAACACTGGTGCCAGTATCAACCTGATGCCCTTCTTTATCTTCCAATGCCTCAAGATTGGAGAGTTGAGGCCGACCACAATCACCTTGCAGATGGCAGAACGATTTGTGTCTCGCCCCAAAGGTATAACTGAAGATGTACTTATTCGTGTAGGTCATCTTATCTTTCCTGCAGATTTTGTGGTCCTCAACATGAAGGAAGATGGGAGCACACGCCTCATCTTGGGAAGGGAATTCCTAGACACTAGTGTTGCTCTAATTGATTGTCGTGGTGGGGAGATCACGCTTCGAGCAAATGAGGAAAGAATCACATTCAAGCTTGACACAAGCCGACAACAATCCGAATGCTTCAGAATCACATTCCGAGAGGAAGCAACTGAGGAAGAAGAAGAAGAAGAAGAAGACGAAGAAGAAGAAGAAGCAAGTGAGGAGTTCAAAGAAGACCAAACCGCTAAAAGATGGGAGCGAGGAAACGAGTCGGCAAAATTGTCAATTACACCGTCTCTTCCCAAGCTCACTGTTGTCATCCAAGATCGGTGGGTCTACATGGTGGATGCCCAAGAAAGGCGAGTGTGTTCTAGCCCGCCCTGGTTCTGAATATAGGCATCGTCGAGCATAGTGTGCACAGGGATAGAAAATGATCTTAGGCCATCTTTGTTAGCCAAATTATCCCAAACACTGTCCCTTGTAATATTGTTATCCCTAGATTAGCCCCTTTGAGCCTGTTGTTTTTCTTTCTTGGTCTATGAGATAAGGAAACATTGTAGTTCTATCTTGTCTATGAGAGAGTACTATGAGAAAGGTGATGTGTATCCTGTCTATAGGATTTGGGTGAAATAAGGGTAATTTTTATAACTGGATGAGAAATTCTTAAAGTGGTTTACAAAAGAAGGTTGGGCTCTAGAAAAAAAAAATATTTGTGTCCTTATAAGCTCAAATCATTAAACAAAATTTTTAAGAGCATAAAAGGACTAGGAAAAAAATGAGCCTTGATTTGTGTTGAAATTTTTAGGAAAAGGGTAGATGTTCATAAGAGAGTGAATTGATATTGATGAGGTGGACGCACTTAGTTGATTTTGAGTCACTTGGCCATATTTCCCTACCTTTCACAAAAAGCCTACATTACAACACAATCAAAGTCCTTTTTGATTCTTGAATTGTGTGCACAAATAAGCAGTGAAAATTTTAGAACTCTTGCAAGCCTATGGTAGAAATTTCTTCATACATGTTGTGAGTGCTTTCATTTGGAACCCAAACACTTGAGTGGTTGAGCGATACACTTTTCCGTGAGTCTTCCAAAGTTGATGATATCTTATCTCTTTCAATTGCTTGTGTGTGTGGATTGATGAACCTTGATTGTGATGAATCTTGTGAGGCATTGCACTTTCAACTGCTTGAGAATTCTTTTCTTCTTTTCTTCGATTGAGGACAATCTAATATTCAAGTTTGTGGGTTTTAAAAACCCATATTTATACTCACTTATCTATATTTTTCTCCATTGTTTCAAGTGTTTTACATAATGTTTTTACTTATTTCTACGCATGAGTCTATTTTGGAGGGTGTTATGCCTCTGATGGGTGATTTTTGCAGGTTATAGGCCAAATTCATTGGAAACCCGTACCGAAAGCAGATGATGTTCAAATGAACAGTCACGAATTCTTCCACACATGGAATCCGAGCTGATGGAGCATGGAAATAGAAAGATCTTTGAATTAGCTTTCCAACGCAACTGGAATCGGGTCAATCGGAGTTCGGGAGCAAAAGTTATGGCCAAAACCGTGAGACTGCGCAAACAGATGTTTTTGTGTCAAGAGAGAGGATTTGTGTCGAGAGAAACAGAGGTCAAAACTCTGGAAACTTGTGATCTGCAATCCTGTCGACCGACAGGATTTGTGTCGATCGACACGGAGGCCCGAAAAAGCTATTTTTGGCCTGTTTTGACAGTTTTTGCTATTTTTACCCAATACTCAAATTAGGTATTTTCCCCCCTCTATAAATATGAACTCTTAGGCACGAAAATTAGATAGTTTTTCCTTGGATTTTACATTGAGTTTTGGAGTTTTTCAAGACATTGAAGGTTCCTTTTCATTTGTAAGTTCATTAATTAAATGTTTCTTTATTTTCTAGTCATGATTTGTGGCTAGAACCCTAAACATGTTCTAGGGTTATGATTTCTTTTATGATGCATGTCTAATTGATATCAACTCTTGAAGCATGGTTTAATCCTCTGATTTAATTTTATAATCTAGATTAAAAGAAGAACCGAGAGGTGAATTGAGATCTAGGTTTATAGTTAATAATTGATGGATCGGGAGATGAAAATTATTAAGAGGAAGAGAGAATTAATTGTGTTTGTTTTCTGTCTCAAAAGGAAGAAACCTACATAGGAATAATTAGATAATTATGAGATTGATTAATTTGGTGTTCTTGAGACCGAGAGGAGATAGTCACTAATTAATAATCTAGGATTTAATTGTCTGGCCAAGGAATTTAATCCACAAAAATCTATGTTTTCCCCATTGCTGAGTTGATTGATATTTACATGTTGATGAGTAGAATATCTGCCCTAGGATCTGTGCTTTTCTTTATTGCTTTTAAAACCCTTTATTTTCTGCATTGTCATCTTTAAATTACAAAACCAAATCCCTTTTTCAAATTTCCTCAAACATCTATGTTCTAGAAATCATAGCTAGTACTTTGGATTTATCGTTGCACATCTCTGTGGGATCGACCACCTAAGGGTGTAAAAATTTATTTGCATAACCGCTAAACTGCAGTTATCATCCACCCAATTAGTAAAATAGTTAGTGGCCATCAAAATGTTTTCTTTCTAACCGACTCCTTTAGGAAGCTTTCCCACTATGTACATCATCCATATCATGAATGTCTAGGAACTTATAGAGGCATGTAGTGGCTCTGTGCTTCTATGTAAGACAGCTTTGAACCTTTAACATTCATCACATCTTTATACATGTTCGGTGGTGTCTGTTTTGAGTGTTGGTCAATAGAAGCCTACTGATATAGTCTTGTAGGCTTGAGATCTTCCACCTGTGTGGTTACCGTAGTCGCCTTCTTGTATCTCAGATAAGATTCACGAGGCATAAGTTCGTGTGATGCATTTGAGGAGTGGTCCTTCAATCAATCAACGGTATAATGTATATCCATTCACAATGTAGCAGGAAATCATTTTTTGATTTTCTATGCTTCTCCATATTCGGTGGGTCGGTGGGTCTGTTGATTTCTCTGAGGCATTAGACAATAGGTGTAATCCAATTCGGTGTGTCATTATCGTCTATAAGTGTAACTTGTTCAGGTTCCATGGTTACTGGCTTCTTAGCCCAAGTGATTGGCATGAGTTAGTCTTTCGGGCTTATGCTTGTAGTGTAGTGGCCAGGTTAGCTATTGCATTTCCGTGGAGTTTTTTCCATTTGGGACGTGTTTTATGCTTCATTCCTAGAGTTCCTTCGCTTGTTTTTTGGCGTGGCTACAATATGGTTGAAGTTGTGCTTCCTTAATATGGTAGTCTTCCTTCAGTTGGTTGACTACCAACTGGAAGCCACTTTCTCCATGTACTCATTGAGCCTCGCTTGATTGCTAGTTGCAGTCTACGTATGAGCGTATCATATTCGGCCTCCTTCTTCATGACCTCGAAGTTAAGCTTGATAGATCTTTTAAATGTCTGTCCAACCCGATGACTATTTGAATATTACCTTTTAAAGGCTTGGTGCGGCTCTGAGAAGGAGGCAATTGACCCTTTCAGCAGGTTGACGAACCATTGGAAGGCAGGGCTAGTAAGCCTAGACCCAAAGTTTTTGCACATGCATGCCTCTTTGAGCACGCTTGGGATCGATGTCATCATTATTTTCTATTTTTATAGGGCGATTTGATTCTTACAGTCAGTAGCCCCAATCATATAACATGAGGATCGGTGGTGAGAATTGTGCAGGGATGTCCGTGTCCATGATAGTGGTGATAAATAGTGATTCAGATATCTATCCCGCATAATGGAATGTTCGAGCAGGAGCACACCTGGGATTCGAATCAATATGGATTCAAACATTACATTTTCTTCCAACCATTTTTTATAGTCGTCATGTAGGTCTACCAAGTGTTGCGGGCACATCCCCGATTTGTTAAGTCATCGACCTTGTTGAGTATGCCTGTTATAATATCAAGAAATGCAAGGACTGAAAAGTAATATTGAAGAGTTGGTTTTAAGTAGTTGGAATTGTTTTATTAGATAGTATTCTCTCTCATTTTTACTCATTATCTTTGAAATCGTCTGTGTAAACACATACAATCAAATTCAATAAACTCCTTTTTGTGTTTCTCATAATTTTCTTGGTGTCGACATTTCTAAAATAGAAACTCAACATCTGTCGCCCATAACCTGTTCGATTAAAGTCCTCAACCAAGATTGTTCTTGGAGTTCTTGATTTCAACAATTATATCCTAACAATTGGTGCCGTCTCGTAGAGAATAGAGAAAGGAACGAACCTACAACCATGTCTTCAACAAGATTCGATGTGGAGAAATTCACGGGTAAGAACAACTTCGACTTGTGGTGGATCAAGATGAAAGCACTCCTTACTCAGCAGGGAATAGCCGACCTTTTAAAGGATGAAAAAGATTTTCCTTCAAGATACTCTGATTTCCAGAAAGAGGACATCATGCCGAAGGCACATAGTGCCATAATCCTTTGCCTTGGAGATAAGGTTTCGAAAGAAAAGTCTGTTGCTGATGTTTGGAAGAAATTAGAGCAACTTTACTTGAAGAAATCGTTGGCGAATCGCTTGTATATGAAGTAGCATATTTATTCATACAAGCTCACTGAAGAAAGGGGAGTAAGCGAGCAGCTGGAAGAATTCAACAAATCTATCTATGACTTAGAGAATTTAGATGAGAAGCTTGATGATAAAGACAAAGACATCGTTCTTTTAAACTCGTTGCCAAGATCGATGGAGCATTTAAATGACGCGATATTGTTCGAAAGAGAGGGTTCAATTTCCTTGGAAGAAGTGCAGTCAGCCCACAAAGCAAAAGAGTTACAGAAACTCAAAGATGAAAAACAAGAATCATCTGCAGAGGCCCTGAATGTAAAGAAGTTCAAGAATGTTGTTGGGAATTTCAAGAAGATGACTCATGTTGACAGGAATTTGAGGACTTCTAATATGGAGGAGGTCGAATCCAGGAAAATAAAAAGTTGTCTCAATTGTAAAAAGGTTGGGCATTTGATGAATTGGTTCTTAAAAGGAAGACAACTTGTGAAGGAACCAAAATATAACTCGACAAATTGCATCGAGGATCTTGGAGAAGCTGAAGTGTTGAACATAATAGAGGGTTGCGTAGAAGAAGTGTGGATTCTTGATTCCGGATGTAGCTTCCACATGTGCCCCAACAAAGATTGGTTTGTTGATCTGGTACAAGAGAAGCAAGGATCAATCATGCTTGGAAACGATAAGATATGTGGCATTGAAGGGATTGGATCTGTAAAACTCAGGATGCATGATAATTCCACCAAAGTGCTCCCGGATGTCAGGTATATCCCTCAATTGAAAAGAAGTTTAATATCTCTTGGCCTGTTAGAAGCCAAAGGTTATGAATTCAGATCAAATAGATGAATGTTATTTATTACAAAAGGATCTAATATTGTGTTGAAAGGAGTTCGAAAGGATACTTTGTATTATTTTGTTGTTGAGCATGTAGTCACATATTCTAATATAACTATTGAGCATGATGCACACTCTTGACATAAAAGGCTTGAGCATATAGGATATGGTGAGTTGCATCATGTCGTGAAGGAAGGAGTCGTGCAGGTTGCGAGCTATTCATCTGATGGAATATGTAAACAATGTATATTGGGAAATAACAATAAGATAGAGAATGAGATGATTTACAGATCAAGTTCAAAGTTGCACACTAAAGTGAGTGATAAAATATCTAGTTTTACACAGATTAAGGTGGAGCTGGATGAAGTCAAACATGAGTGTACTTTGTTGAAACTTGGGCTTTGTAATGATCAAATGAATTCAGATGATTTGAATAGTTATCAACCTGACAGAGTAAGAAGAACAATATATTCACATTCCAAGTTGGGTAAAGCTGATATAATGTTCTATGCTCTGAACATTGTAGAAGAGGCCACTTTAGCTGCCATAGTGGACAATGAAGCAGAGAAAATTGTGGCAGATTTTAAGGAAAACAGTGCTAGGCTTTCTTCACAGCCTCACCTAAGGTTATATTTGGAGATACATGCTTGGTTTTAGAGAAGCCACTAAAGAGGCTTACACACTCTGGTTTAGAGTTGCAGACTAAGATAAGGAACCAAGGTCTGACACAGGAGTTGTGGACATAAAAATGAAGTTGGAACCTCTAATCAAATCTCAAGAAATCAATTTGAAGAAGAAGAATGAACTTGATGATGAAGAGTTTGATGGTGGCATAGAGCACACTACAGCTCAACAAAATGATATGATGTATTATGTTCTAGATGTCATGGCTGGAGGAACAAAGCTACTAACTAAGCCTACTGTCAAAATCAAAACATTGCTCAAATATAAGCCGAGTGGTTTGTTCATTAAACTGTGATGGAGTTGAATTGATGAGAAGCAAATTCTTGATAGATTGGTGTATGATATTATAGCAATTAAGGTGGAGATTGTTGAGTATATCTACTATAATATCAAGAAATGCAGGGACTGAAAATAATATTGAAGAGTTGGTTTTAATAAACTCTTTTTTGTGCTTCTCAGAATTTTCTTGATGTTAATTTTATTTTCTTTCTTCTAGATTTCTAAAATAGAAACTCAACCTCTGAACCAAGATTATTCTTGGAGTTCTTGATTTCAACAATTATATCCTAACAGACCTCAATGGGGTCTTCATGATCGGCCCCGAGATCTCGTTGGGGATCCTTTCCTTTTCCCCAGAGGACTTTGATTTCTCCACATGCGGTTGGCTCCTTGGGGCTTGGGATTGCTGGCGAAGCTGTTAATTCTCATGCCTTAAGCTATGGTTAGTGGCATAGTGGACATTAGTTCGGGCGTTCATTGCCTTCAGTTCCCTTTGATTAGCTTGCATTTACTTCAATAGCTGAGCAATTATGGGGCTGGATTCATTTCAATTGATCTATATCAGTTTAGTTAGACCCCAATAAAAACTAGATTTAAGATTCCACGTACTTTAACACTTACTTGTACAGCATAAAAATTTAACAATACCAAAGCCTTAGATATACACAGATTTATCACTTCAAAAGGTAAGGGCCAATAATGCCAAACACAAAGCTCACACCAAACAACGAACAATGCTTAGATATACACAGATTTATTAGGTTCTGGTTCATTTAATTCAGATTGATTTGGGTTAAAAGATATGAACAACGATGGTTCGGTTTTCGAGTTAGTATGTCGGGTCCATAAATTTACGATTTTTTTATATTTTGACTTCATAATTAACTAACTTTAGGAACTTAATTACTCCCTCCATCCCGACTGAATTGTCCCGGGTTGACCGGACACAATAACCAAGGAGTGTGAGTGTAAAGTAAGTTGAGTGGAATTAATATTTTATTGTTGAGTGTAGGGGTGTGCACGGTCCGGTTTGGCCGGTTTAAGGGGCAAAGTACGGACCAAACCAATAGGTACAGTTTGAAATTTTCACAAACCAAACCAGCCAAATAATTATTTCAAACCAAACCGGCCAAACTATATTATAACGGTTTGGTTCGGCCGGTTTAAACGGTTTAAAGATTATTCAACTAATTATATTACAAAAAAATGAAACTTGTATATCAATTTTATTATTAGATATTAATGAAATAATGATACACAAAATAAAATTAATATAAATATATCTCGCTTGTCATTAATTATAAATATGAGATAGGTAATAAATAAATAATATTATGGTTGCAAGAAATAATTAAATATATGTTGATTTATAGGGTTACAATTGGAAAAATATAAGCATCGGACATATATATCAATATAATTGATATTTTAGCTTTCTATCAAATGATATTTTATTATCATTATTATATTTAAAATTATATTATTTATACGGCCGGTCCGGCCAAAACGACCGGTTTCAACCTTCAAACCGTCGGCCAAACCAAATCATCCGGTTTGAGATTTTTTCAAACCAAACCGGCCAAATTAATTTGGTTTGGCCGGTTCGGCCAGTTTCGGCCGAACCGTGCACACCCCTAGTTGAGTGTGAAAAAGTTTCCTTTTTAAGTAATGAGACAATTGAGGTGAGACGGACGAAAAAGGAAAGTGGGACAATTGAGGTGGAATGGAGGGAGTATTAACTAAATATAACTATATAACTTAAAACATAAGTAAAAGGTATGATCTTATATATTAGTAATAAATTTTGATAATATAATTACTATAAAAATTATTAATAAGAAAATTAATTTGATTAATCGAGTTCATCCATCAGATTTCAAGCTCAACTCTATTACATGTCGAATTATTTGAGCTAAATTCTTTGCGAATCAAAATCATTATTTTTTAACTCGATTGAATGGGATGAAGGCTAAATTGATATTTTCTAAAAGAAGTATGTTGTTACATTATTATAAAATAGTGAGAGCTTGCATAAATAGAAGGTGTGATATTAAAAAGAAAAATAGGAAATAGAAATGAATGGGTGAGGGGGAAGCAGCGAATCAAAAACTCGCAATCTAATTGGTCTCACACATATCACCTTATCCCAATATCCAATATCCAAATCTCTCAAAAACCCGAACAAGTCTTCCTTCATTCCCACCACCCAAATACTCCACAGTCCACACTCCAATGGCCATGGCAACCCAAGCCTCCCTCTTCTCCCCCGCCGTCTCCGCCGACCGCGTCGCCGCCCCATGGAAGCAGTCCATAGCCCACTTCTCCACTCTCAAGCCCACCAACAAATCCGCCTCCGCCGTCGCCCACCGCCCCATCCGCGCCATGGCTGAGGAAGCCCCGGTGGCAACCGAGGCCCCCGCCGGCTTCACCCCGCCGGAGCTGGACCCCAACACCCCGTCTCCGATCTTCGGCGGCAGCACCGGGGGGCTCCTCCGCAAAGCTCAGGTTGAGGAGTTCTACGTGATCACATGGGACTCGCCCAAGGAGCAGGTGTTCGAGATGCCGACGGGCGGCGCCGCCATCATGCGGCAGGGGCCGAACTTGCTGAAGCTGGCCCGGAAGGAGCAGTGCTTGGCGTTGGGAACCCGGCTCCGGTCGAAATACAAGATCAAGTATCAGTTCTACCGGGTGTTCCCCAACGGGGAGGTGCAGTATTTGCACCCCAAAGATGGGGTCTACCCGGAGAAGGTCAACGCCGGCCGGACCGGAGTGGGCCAGAACTTCCGCTCCATCGGGAAGAACATCAGCCCCATCGAGGTGAAGTTCACCGGCAAGCAAGTCTATGATTTGTAATTTCTAGTGTTTCTCTCTCTATCTCAATGTTTTATTTAATGTGCATGCCTTCTTCTTTCCATATTTCCTCAAACATACACTCATTATTAATTTTCAAGTTTGTGTGCATGCCTATATATGTTCGTGTAAAAGCTTAAATGGTGAAATTACAAATTGAATATGAATTGCGTCGATTCAAACATTTCTATTAAGAATTGTTGTGGCAATAAGTTTTTATTGATGCATCAATCAATAACAAGAAAGATTAATTAAAAGTTATCGATATATTTATGTATTTTGCTACGTACAAATAAAAAAGTTAAAAGACTTCTATTACAACTTTAGAAAAATGATTCATGACTATTTTCAGCAATTAACTGTTAAGAAAACGCTATATATATATATATATAATGCATGTTTAGATATAGAGAATGGGCGTGGATTTGTTGGCATTTGGAAGATCAAATTAAAGTCATATTTGTAAGCTTTTATTGGGATTGAATTCATACATTTTCATAGATATTGTTGGATGAATGCTTGATAGTTGTCTACACATGTTTTGGCTCAGAAAGAAAATTTGTTACTAAATCAACTTAGTCACTTCTTCAAAAGGATGGAAAGAATTAATTGTGGTTGGAAATGAACATCATCATACTAATAGTAATTTGATGATGTTTTGGTTCTTACAAATGTTAATTTGGACCTCAAAATAAGCTTAACTAGCTAGTTCTATCTAGTCATGATTTGTTGTGAATTAACTGATTGTGAACATTAACAAACAAAATTTACATAAAACTTAAAAATTTATATTGATTTGAGTTAGTATTTTGTGTTCGCCCTTTAAATCTACACAAGCGACATATTATTAGGTAAAGAATAGGGTTGAAGAGTTCCAGATACGGTAAAAAAAACACTTTTCCTTCTCACTTCCTCTCCTCTAGAGTAGGGGTGGCAAATGGGTCGGGTTCAGGTTGGCTGGTTGGATTGTGACCATATAATAACAAACGACACGCCAACCCGAACCCGACCCGTATATTTTCGCGGGTCAGAAATCTCAACCCGAACCCGACTTGTTTATTTTCGGGTCGACCTGAAACTAACCCGAAATGATCTGTTTAATTATTTTAAAATTAAAAAAATGTGTTAATTAATTTAAAAATTAATAAATTGTGATAATTATTTTAAAAATTAAAATTTTGTGTTAACTATTTAAAAATTTTGGTTTTAGGCTATATTTTATTTATTAAATTTTTATGTAATTATATTTCATAAATAATAATAATAATTAACATTAATGGTGGGTCAAATGGGTTCGCGGGTCAACCCGAGATTGACCCGAACCCAACCCGAAAATTAAATGGGTTGGACGGGTTGACCTGAAACTGACCCAAAAATTAAATGGGTTGACCCAACCCATTTTTTTCGTGTTGGGTTCGTGTCGGGTTGGAGATTGCCGCCCCTACTCTAGAGTATTTATAGATTTAAATATCTATCTATATAGTAATACAGAATAGTTATATAACTATATTCCCGCCAAAACTTATTACTCCCTCCGTCCTAATTTATTAGTCTCACTTTTCTTTTCGGTCTGTCCTATTTATTAGTCTCATTTCCCAAAATAGCAAATTTTTTCATACTCATCAATAAAATATTAATTTCACTACACTCACAAACATTGGTTACCGTGTCATTTCACTTTGGGACTATTAATTTGGGACGGAGGAAGTGTATTTTTATAATAATTTTTCTAAAAAAAATGAACTAATATTAATTTTATTTCTTATTTGTAATTAATTTTAATATTATATATTATAACATATTTATAAACAACAAACCATAACAAATCTCAATAAAACTATATTTATCATTTTTTCTTTAAAATATTATATTTTCATTAATTTATTTTATTTATTATGCTTAAATATTAAGAGTGTAATTTATTTTTATGAACTAATAATTTTTTTAAAAAATATTTACTTAAAAATCATATAATATTCTTAATTATATTATAATATAAGATATTATTTATTAAATTTGGACAATGCTAGTATCCTAAATATGTTACTCTTTTTGCTCACAACTTTAATAAAAATTTGTAAATTGTATGAATTTTAAATTAATGCATTCTATTATAAAAAAATAAAACAGTCATGAACTAAATCACATTGGGATTTTAGTCTGTTTCATATTAGTCATTAGGGGTGTGCACGGTTTGACCGAAACCTACCAAACTAAATTAATTTGGTCGGTTTGACTGGTTTAAGAGAAATGGATTGGCCGGGTTGGTTTGAGAAATCTCAAATCAGATAATTTAGTTTGACCGATGGTTTGAAGGGTGAAACCGGCCGTTTCGGTTGGACCGACCGTATACATAAAATTATTTTAAATATAATACTGCCTCCGTCCGACTCTATTAGTCCCATTTTTCTTTTTCGTACTTCTCATTTATTAGTCTCATTGCCAAAAATGGTAAATTAATCTACACTTATCAATAAAATATTAATTTATCTTATCTCTGTGTCATTGGTTATTGTGCCCAAAGCAAGCGGGACTAATAATGCGGGTCAGAGGGAGTAATATTTATGATGATTATTAAATACTATAAAGCTAAAATATTAATTATATTGATATATATACCCAATATTTATATTATTTTGAATAGCGCATTTATAAATTAACTTCTATTTTCTTCTATCTTGCAACCACAATCTCGTTTATTTATTACTTGTCATCGATTTATAATTTATGACAAGCGAATTATTTTATTTTATTTAAATCATTTATACATTGATATTTAAAATTGTCAAAAGGATATACAAATTACATTGTTTGCACTATCAGTCAAATGATTTTTCAAAACCGGTCGAACTAAACCGTTTTAATATGGTTTGACCGGTTTGGTTTGGAATAATTCTTTAGCTGGTTTGGTTTGTGAAATTTCAAATCGCAACTATTAATTTGATTGATACTTCGTCCTTCAAACCGACTAAACCCGACCGTGCACACCCTTATTAGCCGTAAAGCTCTGAGTTTAGTTCTCTAATGGGCTCGGCCCAACAATCCCTTAATATTGGATTGAATGCATCAAATTTAATTCAAGCTTCTAATAGTATAATTGAGTTGAGTTGATGTCTTACATAAGTTAATTTACTTATTATTAAGTCGAGTTTTAAATTTATTAATTATTGAATAATCTAGATTTAATTAAGTTGTTGATTTTATAAATACTTGATAATAAAACTCAATAATAAAGGAGTAAAGTTTAAGAAAATAATATTCGGGTTGACTTTGTTCAATTATACTGCCCTACATACAAGCATTTCTCTCTTATAAATTATTAGCAGCTGAAATCAAATTAGAAATACGAATGTGGTCACAACCACAAGAATTGGGCCATCATATAATGAGAGTTTTGTCTATATCCAATTACATTATACACTGCTATCTATATAATTGAAAATATAAAGGAGTTTTATCGATTCAGGACTCGAAAGATAGTTTAATTGTCAATTCAGGATCCGAAAGATTAATTGTCAATTCAGGACCTGAAAGATCACAAAAATTCTCAATCCAGGACCCGAAAGATCATACAATTCTCAATCCGGTGAGGTGACCTTTTACAAATGTAATTTAATTGTGGAAGTATTGATTTGATATTCGAATAAATTGCAAGTAACCAAACCTCAATATAATGGCTATAGATGCATAGAGAATAATGAGCTATATGGTGGTATAATTTATTGTTGAGTGGAAGGATAACCTGAATGAGTTGAATTGAATATATGTGGGCCTTAAAAAGGTGTTGATTTGAATTGGTGTGGAAATTGAAAATTTCCTGGATTGTTGGTATAATGAGTTGTGGGAGTGGATTAACTTGTAGGAACTACAAGCGAGTTGTGAGCGTACAAAATGTACACCGTGGTTGTTGAATGTGTTAGACTCGAAGTGAGTCGGTGTGTTGAGTGAGGACTCGAGGGAACCTCAGTTGGGTGTGGTGTAATTATTATTATATGACCTCGTACTAACTATTTATGATATGCTTTTGGTGACAGATGGCATCACATGATCGATTAGTGAGACGTTTCCGAGAGCGACTTCCTTTCACCGAGGATAACCTCGCGGGAGCTTTGTTGGAATATTTGGAATTATGGAAAAGGGTACGCTATCAGGGGGTGACAGATAGAGAGGCGATAGAGTTGACTATGAACCTCATGCCGGAAAGATGGTCTAGATGGGTGTTATCATTGGCTAGGAAGTACAGTGATAGCGAAACAGGTACCGCGAGGGATTATCAACGTTTTATGGGGGAATTGATTGGTAAGGTAGTTGGTGAGGGAAACCCTTCGCCAGCATCTTCTAGAGGTACACAGGTATCACGGACCAGAGCATCATCACCTGACTATACACCATCTTCGCCGCCCGAGTACACTCCATCCTCACCACCAGTGCCGACTAATGTTCCAGTTGCACCCGCACATGCTCCTACTTCGAGACGGAGAGTACGACCTGTACCTAGCACTCCGACAGCTGCGTATATGCCATTTCCGCCGGGATATCCGCAGGGAGGTATCTATGATCCGTATGCATTAGGTAACATGTCCATGACTACAGTGCAGTCGCCTACTCAGCATCAGGACCCGACGATGTCTACGGGGAATTTCAGACCACCAGTTCCGTCGTATCCACAGTCACAGTGGGATGTGGGAGGACCCAGTCATGCCGTACCAGCCCAGGATTCAGGCCATGGCAGTGCAGAGATGTGGCCCAGGCCGACACCGAGTGGGCAGGAGGACATGTTTGGTGGGTACGGGACCATTCATGGTTATGGGACGAGGCAGAGACCAATTTGCTTGTCCAGTGACACCGATGGCAGCCGAGACAGGAGGGCGGATGCACCAGATGAGGGAGAGGGAGCGATGGAGGCTGAGGATGAGGAGGAGGAGGAGGATCCGTCTGAGGGATCAGAGTGATTGATTAGATTATTTTGTTTTCCTAGTTTCCGTATTTTGTTTCGAACCTCTTTGCTGCTTTGGACCTTTGTTATTGTATCTGTGACTTATGTTGTGACTTTAATGTTGGTTGAATTATGGTATTGTTAGAACCTCTTTATTTATGATGAGTTAATTGAAGTATTTTGAGTTCGAATTTGTGTATGGATGAGGTGGATGGAATATTTAAAAGCTTTGAGTTTTGGTGAGATATGGATCAGATTGATACTCAATGATAAATTAATATGGATCATTTGATTGATGTTGTTTTGCAGAAGAACGAAATGGAATTTATTGAGCCAGTAAGAGGAAGGGGCCGAGGCCGAGGCAGAGGCCGAGGCCGAGGTAGAGGTAGAGGCCAGAGGGGCCGTGGGCGTGGACGAGCAGTTCCACAACCGAACTTTGAGGAGCCACACTGGGAGGAGGTTCCTGTCGATCAAGAATATGAGAATTTGGAAATTCTATCGGATGGGGAAGAAGAAGCGGCAGGTCAACATGGACAGAACCCGCCTCACCAGGGAAATGCACCAGAGGTCCCATCAGTTTTATGGGTGGAGACCTTCAGAAAGCAGCACCCGCCGATATTCAATGGGACAGAAGGACCCACAGCTGCAGAGGACTGGATTAGAGAGCTGGAAAAGATATTTAAGCACATGAGGTGCTCAGAGAATGAGAAGATAAACTGCATGTCCTACCAGCTCAAGGGAAAAGCTGACAGATGGTGGGAGACCTATGTTAAGTCTATAGCACCTGAGGAAAGAGACCATATCAGCTGGGAGAAGTTTAAGGAGGTATTCTTCGACAAGTATGTCCTTCAGCAGTACAGGAGGGAGAGGGCAATAGAGTTCTTTCTGTTTGAGCAAGGGAAGTTGACGGTGGAAGAGTATGATACAAAATTTGGAGAGTTGATGCAGATGGCGCCACATCTGGTGGATACGCCACAGAAAATGGCTGACAAGTTCAGAAGCGGGTTAGGAAGGATATTCGGACTCAGTTGGCAACGATGAAGGGCTTAAGCTACCAGGAACTCCTAAGCCATGCACTAGATATTGAGGCATCCCAGAACATGAAGGAGATGCCTGAGTGGGAGGCGTATGAGGCACAGGCTTCTGGGTCAGGCCAGAAGAGGAAGTTAGAGGAGCCGCCCAGGCAGGTCATTCAGGGGCAAGGAGGCCAGAAACGACAGGATCATGGCAGGCCACAGCAATTCCAAGGCAGGCCCAACCAGCAGAATTTTCAGAGGTTCAATCCTCATCAGGGCCAGAGGCGAGACCAGTTGGGACCTCAGATGTGTCAACGTTGTGGTCGGAGGCACAACGGAGGGTGCCAAGGAAGCACAAGTAGGTGTTTCAACTGTGGCGGTCAAGGCCATTACGCCAATAATTGTTCAACGCCGCTAGCTCAAGGAGGCAACCGTCAAAACTTCCAGAGGCCGGCTAATCAGTATCTGAGGGCGATCAGAGGCTAGAGGCAGCCATGGAGAGGGAATGCTGGGAATCGTGGAGGCGGAAGGCAAGGAAATCAGGCGCCGCCGAGAAATCAAGGAGGAAACCAGCAAGGAGGTGGCAACGAGCAGCCAAGAAGGGCCAGAGCCTTTGCTCTAGATGGGAATCAGGATGAAGGGAATCTAGCAGGTATGGGATGCATTAATGATATACCAGTTATGGTCTTGTTTGATACTGGAGCATCACATACATTCATATCATCTGTATGTGTTGAGGCATTAAAACTTAAAGTAGAGAAGAGTAGTCAGGATTTGAACGTAGCAATACCTTCAGGAGAAACAGCTATTTCTACTTTAGTATGCCGAGACCTGAAAATCAGGATGGGCGAGAATGAAATTCAAGTTGCCGAGCTGAATGTCTTAGATATCCATGACGTAGATGTTATCCTAGGAATGGATTGGCTGTCAGAAAGCAAGGCGACAATCTTGTGTCGCGAGAGAAGGGTGATCATTCCACAAGAGGGGAATGAGGAATCAGTAGTTCATGGGTTCAAGAGGAGGCAGAGAGTGCCAGTAGTTTCTGCAATTCAGGCAACGAAGATGTTGCGCAAAGCCGGAAACCAAGCTTTCCTAGTATTCCTGGAAGGAGAAGGGAAACCAGAGCTGACAGTTCAGGATGTGCCGATCGTAAGAGAATTTGAAGACGTGTTTCCGAAGGAATTACCGGGGTTGCCGCCAGACAGGCAAGTTGAGTTCACAATTGACTTAGAACCCGGTGCGGCACCAATTTCGAAAGCGCCGTACCGAATGGCCCCGAAGGAGTTGCAGGAGTTGAAGATCCAGCTGCAGGAGTTGCTGGATATGGGTTATATTAGGCCGAGTGTGTCACCGTGGGGTGCACCGGTTCTTTTCGTGAAGAAAAAGGATGGATCGATGCGTATGTGCATTGATTATAGAGAACTGAATAAGCTGACATTGAAGAACAGATACCCATTACCGAGAATCGACGATCTCTTCGATCAGCTCAAGGGAGCGACGGTGTTTTCCAAGATTGATCTCAGATCAGGGTATCACCAGTTGAGAATTCGGAAGGAGGACATTCCGAAGACAGCCTTTAGAACGAGGTACGGTCACTACGAGTTCGTAGTTATGCCGTTTGGACTCACAAATGCTCCGGCTGTGTTCATGGATTTAATGAACCGAGTATTTCACCCGTACTTGGATAGTTTTGTACTGGTGTTCATAGATGATATTCTTATATATTCGAAGAGTGAAGTCGAGCACGAGCAGCATCTAAGAACAGTATTGCAGACCTTAAGAGATGAGAAGCTGTATGCAAAGTTCAGTAAGTGTGAGTTCTGGCTGAGAGAGGTGACATTCTTAGGTCACATTGTGTCGGCAGATGGAATCAGGGTAGATCCGGCCAAGATTCAGACAGTGATGGAATGGAAGTCACCAAAGACGCCGAATGAGATTCGCAGTTTTCTGGGTTTGGCAGGTTACTATCGAAGATTTATTGAGGGATTTTCAAAGATAGCGAAGCCGATGACCCAGTTACTCCAGAAGGGCGTGAAATTTGATTGGACAGATGAATGCGAGAAGAGTTTTCAGAAGTTGAAGGAGTTGCTGAAAACAACACCAGTTTTAGCAGTGTCAGATCCCGACAAGAATTTTGAGGTTTACACTGATGCATCCAAGAATGGGCTGGGTTGCGTACTAATGCAGGACGGCAAGGTGATAGCCTATGCATCCAGGCAGTTGAGGCCGCATGAACTGAACTACCCGACTCATGATTTAGAGTTGGCAGCGGTAATTCATGCTTTGAAGATATGGAGGCATTATCTGTATGGGGTGAAATGTGCCATATTCACGGATCACAAGAGTCTGAAATATTTCTTTGAGCAGAAGAACCTGAATATGAGGCAGAGAAGATGGTTGGAGTTGGTAAATGACTACGACCTGACGATAAACTATCACCCAGGGAAAGCTAACTTAGTGGCAGATGCCTTGAGCAGAAAGGGAGAAGCTCAGCTAGGCTGCATGCTTACTAGAGAAAGAAATTTGATAAGGGAATTTGAGAGGCTTAGTTTGGAAGTAATCTCGCCTTTTGAGAGAAAGAGTTGTGAGTTGGCAGCTTTATCAGTGGTGTCGGACTTGAGAGAGAGATTGGTTGAGGCACAGAGGAAGGACGCAGATATTGAGAAGTTAAGGCAAAAACTGAGAATGAAGCCAGTAGGTGAGTATCGAGAGGCGTCAGACAATGCGCTTTTGTTCAGAGACAGAATTTTGGTGCCGAGTAATGAAGAGCTGAGGAATGAGATATTAAGTGAGGCACATGATACACCGTATACCGCTCACCCAGGAAGTACTAAGATGTACCAAGATTTGAAAACTAAGTACTGGTGGGATGGTATGAAGAAAGATGTAGCCTTGTATGTAGAAAAATGCTTGATATGTCAGCAAGTCAAGGCGTTACATCAACGGCCGTATGGGAGGTTGCAGCCGTTAGACATCCCTGAGTGGAAATGGGAACATATTACCATGGATTTCGTGACAGGGTTGCCGAGGTCACAACAAGGAAATACGGTAATATGGGTAATTGTGGATCGTCTAACAAAAGCGCTCACTTCTTGCCGATCAAGATAAACTATGGGTCGGACAAATTAGCTCAGATTTATGTTCGGGAGATAGTCAGACTACACGGAGTGCCAAAATCAATAACGTCTGACCGAGATGCGAAGTTCACATCTCAATTTTGGATGAGCTTACAACAAGAGTTGGGGACTCGCCTAAATTTTAGTACGGCGTTTCACCCACAGTCAGATGGTCAATCTGAGAGGACCATCCAGACCCTCGAGGACATGTTAAGGGCAGTTGTGCTAGATCGAGGTAGTAGTTGGGAGCCGATCTTGCCTTTGATCGAGTTTGCATATAATAATAGTTATCAGGCAACGATTGGAATGGCTCCTTACGAGGCTTTGTATGGGAAGAAGTGCAGATCACCTCTATATTGGGATGAGGTAGGAGAGAGGAAGGTGGTCGGACAGGATACAATTGCAGAAATGATTGAGATAGTCCGACAAATCAGAAAAAGAATCCGAGAAGCGCAGAGTAGGCAGAAATCTTATGCTGACTCTAGGAGGGTTGAGCTAAAGTTTGAAGTTGGAGATAAAGTGTTTCTCAAGGTTTCACCCTCCAAGGGAATAATGCGCTTTGGAGTAAAAGGCAAGCTGAGACCGCGCTACGTGGGACCCTATGAGATTTTGGAACGTGTTGGGCCAGTAGCATATCGATTAGCGTTACCCCCGAGCATGGGTAACATTCATAATGTATTCCATGTGTCTCAGCTGAGAAAGTACGTGTACGACCCTAAGCACGTAATAAGTCAAAAAGAGGTAGTTTTGGATCCAAGCTTGCAGTATGAAGAGAAACCAGAGGCCATAGTGGATCGGAAGATTCAGGAGCTCCGAAGCAAGTCGATTCCGTTTGTCAAGATAGTATGGAGCCACCATGGACAGGAAGAAGCGACATGGGAGTTAGAAGACAAGATGAGGGAAAGGTATCCCGAGCTCTTTGAAGCAGTATAAATTTTCGGGACGAAAATTTTATAAGGGTGAGGGGATGTAATAACCCGTGCCTAAATTGTAATCTTGTCTATGTAAGGTTCAGATGTACAACGAGTTTATATTAATTGAGAATTCGAGAGGAATGAATTATGGAATCATGGAGTTTTGGAATGAATTGTATGTTCATAAATTGTGAGAATTAAGGAATTATTGGATATTTTGCTGTGTTGGAGGAATTTATTTTGGAGATTATTACAAGTTTTATCATGGAATTACAATTATATACACAAGCATATGTGTATCATGAGATTAATTAAGGATCATATTGTATGGGTAAATATTTCATGAATTAGACCTTATGTTATATGAGGTATAAATAGGAGGAAATCTGATGGAACAAGCTTTTCCACCTTGTTTCATACAATTAGAGAGAGAGAGAGTACAGTTTCAGAAAATCCCTTTCCCCCACCCCAAACCGTCGCCTCTGTCCGAGCGAATTCCGGCCATATCCGGCAACCTTCCGGCGAGTTACCACCACCCTCAGATAGCTCTCGTCAAGAGCTTCGATTTGGTTACTCGTGGGGATCGAGAGGACGAGTATTGAGGAAGTTATCACCGTTTGAAGTTGGGTGAGTTTTGGATATGGCGATTTTCAGATTTTACTTCATAACTTGTTTTTCCGGCCTTTAACCGATATTTGGGTGCTAGATTCGTGTTCCTGGAAGTGTAAGAAGCATTCGGACGTTGAGGGTTGTGGAAATAGTTGCCGGAAATCACCTCGCGCCGCCGCCGTCGAAGTTTTCCGGTGAGCTCTTTTGGACCCTCCATTTCTTGCGTTTATTTGATGTTTAGAGGGTAGATTCGGGTTCCTTACGGTCTTAGGACTTCGATTAGTTGTTTGCATGTGTAATCGGATGGTTGGGGTGGAAGATATTGTGAGTTTCAGGGCCGGGAACGGCGAACTCGCCGGAGAAGACGACCCGTCCCGTTCGGAACGGCTTGGTCCCGTTCGGGACGGATCGCGATCTGAAAACAGCCAGCACGTGCCATCCCGAGCGGGATGAGAGGATTCCGATCGGAATCAGGCACGGCCTTCGGGCATTTTTCGTGTCCTGTTCGTTCCGATCGGGACGAACACATCCCGTTCGGAATGGACTTCGACCCTTGAGTACAAAACATGATTTTTAAAGTATTTCTAACCCCATTTCATATCCTTTCAACCCCATTGATTATATATTGAATTGAATTACATGTTTATCATGGAAAATGAGTTTGAAAGTGTTAGAGGTCGAGAATTTCAATCCGGGTTGAGAATATATCATGGTCGAGGGTTTGAAATTATAGAAGGGTGTTTGGTCGATTATGAGACTCATGTTGGGTTAAGTGGTCTATTGTTATATATATATTACGGTCCCGGAATATTTATTCTAAACCGGTGAATTGTGACCGTTTGTAGGGATTTGAAAGCGAGGACCAATAAGCTCAAGCATCTAAGATAAAGCCAAGTAAACGAGGTGGGAAACTATTTCAACTATAAAACAAAATGCGTGTTTTCTTTTAAAATTGTGTAAAATGTTTTGATTTAAAATGAAACTGCTATGCTTGTTTTGTGTTATCATAATCTGTCCTCTGTCGTTTCCCAACGACAAGAGAGAATAACTAATGAGTTTGGAACCAGGTTCTCATAACTGCGCTAGAACTCAATTAGTACATATGGAATAGCGATTCCATATGATGGGAATTGGAAGATATAACGTGGAATTTGTTATATATGAAAGTGGAATTGTGAATGAGAATGATGGTGATTGATTGTAACTTGTGATTAATAAGCGATCGGGTCTCAACAAGGATTTCTGAGACTAGTGCACTCTAGATGACAGTAGGTTGAGTGTTTATTCATTCCTAACTGATCATCGTAACTTGGAAGCCGGCCAACTTCCAGTTACAACCCTGACACAGATATGATAACATCTAAAATAACACACGTGTGGAATAAAATGTTTTGGCTAACACGGTTCTTTTCAACAAAACCCCGTGTTTAGCTGGGTGAGTTGCATAGCATGTTTTCTATATAATGTATGTTTTTGGCATGTTTCTCACTGGGTACGAAAGTACTCAGCCCTCGCGATATTTCTAAATCGTGCAGGTTAAGCGCCAGGATTGGAAGTAGCGGGTGTAAGCAGAAGAAGGAAGAATAAGTGTGCTTTTGAACAGATCCTGTGACATGTATCTCCATATACGTGTCACCATCACGCTACACACACTGCTGCACCACTCTCTGAACACTTCCCTCTTTTATCTGAATTTCTGACTGAAGTTTTATTTAAATTGTAGACTCGAAGTATTATTGTTGCTGTTAAAACTGTTTCACTTATATTTTGAAGTTTCTATCTTATTTTTACATTTTACTTGCATTTCAAAAACCTGAAACATCAATGTAACGTGGCTCCATATTAGAGGGTCAGATGGGGGCGTTACAATTAATAAGAGATTACTTAATTGCAGCTAATTATCATATGATGAATTAATCAATGAATGATCTGAAACCTTAAATATGAGGATTAACCAAGTCAATGCACCCCGTTCCTAATAACGTGGTAATAAAGGGGTAAGTCAGCATTAATTATCTGGTGGCATGAATTAATGTTTATTAATTAATTATGTTCTGAATCGAGCAAGGGAATATATCTGAAGATCAGATTTGTAAGAACACCAATCAATCATCTACCGCCGTTATTCAATCCGTAGGAGTTGAGGTATTCTTTGAATCCAAGTATTAAATTAAATAGGAGCATGTATATGGCATTTACTGTTTGTCATAGAATTTATTTTGATATTCCATAAATCGAATCTGGGGTTAAGAAATTGCAATTCACATCGCCTATTGTAGACTCAAATCCTACAACCGAACATTATGGTTTTGACAGTTACGTATCTCGTCACTAATGTCGAGACATTACAAATCGAGTATTAATGTGCTCGTGATGATTACGATTTGTCACTTAATATTGTAACGTTACAACGTTATCATTGTCTTGTCGGTTACAAACCGACATCATTGTCACGCAATTAAAAACCGACATCATTATTATAATAATTACGATTCATATTGCCAATTATTGAGCACATAATATTCTTGTTCCCTCGTGTTGTAACTACCGTGTTGACTGAGTCAACTACATGTGCATACACAAAATAAATGTTAATCTCGATGTTTGTTTAACGTCCGACAGACTTGACCACCAGTCCATGTTAACACTAACATGTACCACCAATGCACACTTATTGTTACACACATACAAGTCTCAACTTGTATTAAACATCAACTTGAGACATTAACCATATGTTTAATTATTTCATACACCATAATATGCCAACATTTTTTTTCTCTTTCATAGTGTTTGGAATATGTACCACACAAATTTAATTACGACAAATTAAATATTTATCACGGAAAATTTATTATTTTAACCCCCAATTTCCAACACCTTTTCTGATTATGATCGATCAACATTAAAAGGCTTAATGTTGAGAATAAGGGCAAAATTCCTATGGGTGAGCCTAACTTTAAAGGACTTTGGTACAAATTGTGGCAAGTATGGAGACATGTGTCGCCAAAGTAAAAATGTGAAGGCAACGTTGTTGCACAAGTTGAAGACAACAAATATAAAGACTTATATGTTAGTCTTTGTACTTTTGATTCTCTTGTAATAAAGTTATTACTTTATCAAGAAAAATAAAAGCCGTGCCTTCAACAAATTATGATGCAAATTGTTGTATCAATTCTTTGTTGAAGTGTTGAAAAAATGCTCAAATATGAGAAGAGGAAATTAACCAATTGGTTAATGATTTAAGAAATTAAGAATTTATGAGTATTATGAAATACCCCTATTGTTTTGTTTGGTATATCTTGAATTTTAAGACATGATTAAGAGAATTGATCAAGTTCAATGTGATAAAGAATTTGGGATATTTCATATAAAGAGACCTAAATGTGATATTTAGCGTAGTTCTTCATGTTCTAATACTTTAAGAATTAAAATGTGAAATTGATCATGCATCTTTATTTGAATATTCCTTATTTCTTTGGTATAAAGGTGTGTAGAAGCACCTCGTGAACTATGGAAGAGCTTCAAGCTGTAGGTGGTTAAATTCAAAATAATGTGGGATTTATTATGGTGATAATGCAAAAATAATAGCATTTGTGGCATTATAAATAATTCACTATGAGGAGAATTTGAAAATGGTCTACTTAGAGACATAATAATCTTTTTTTTTTTTTGCACATAGTTAATGCATCTTTGATGAGCTAAAGAATACAAGTTTCTTGCTCAAAGATGATTAACAATGTAAGTTGAGATGATGTATTGTGACATGGTAAATAACATGACAATTTCTTATACTTTCATAACACATATATATTTTGATCTCAATAAAGTTATATTTATTTACTTGACTGAGTACATATAAAATATACCCTAAGCGGTCGCTATATTAAGTTAACACCTTATTAGTTGAGTACTAGACAAAAATGTTAGTACTATCAAAAGGTTTAAAATGAGATGAAAATTGCAAAAGGGAATGAGATTAAAATCCACAAATAGAATGAGTATAGTGGATAGCCAACCTAGATGATTGGAGATCCCAAGAACTAGGTTCAATGGAAAACTCAGCTATACGAGTTCAAGTTATAACACCGATAAGATAATATCTTCTTTAGTGGTGATGCCTTGAAGATGATATAATCTACTTATCCTTAAATGAGCAAGTGAGGTGTTATAGACCTGCATGTGGTATAGGTTAAGTCTAATAACTTTAAATGACTCATGAAAACCTCGCAGTGGTTGAATACGGCGGGATACTTCGAATAGGAGATCACCTATATAAGTGGAAGTGGGGGCCGCTTCAAACGAACACTTATGAAACTAAATAGGGTTTCCATGGCCCGAAATGGAACCAAACATGAGAACGAATGGAGTTGAAATATTAATGTTTCAATGTCACTGATTCGGTCCACACAATGGAGGAGTAGTTCAAGGTATTTTTTACCACTAAGCCGCCAGTGTACTCGATAGCATTGAAGATGAAAGGTTAAAAGCCACAAGCTACATCTTCAAGTGAATTAATATATCTTAATAACTGAGTTGGCTATGCATTCATGTAGTTTAGGAATTTCCACTCATGGGGGGATTGTTCGAAATTCTGGGTTAATTGAATAAATTTTCCATGATAAATATTTAACTTTATCGTAATTAAATATTTGTGTAGTATATATATTCTCAAATTCAAATTTCAGTGAGTGAGAAATTGAACCACATATTAGCATATTATGATGTACGAAATAATTAACCATGTGTTTAATGTCTCAAATTAATGTTATATACAAGTTTGGACTTGTATGTGTGCAACAATAAGTTTGCATCGGTGATACATGTTAGTGTATAAATTGTTAAAGTTCTAATTAATATTTTTCTCCTTCAAATTTGTAGGTGGAGTGTTGACAAATATGAATGTCTTATATTACTTCATCGCATTTTGATTTATTATTGTATTTATTGAAACAGATTTTTATTGTATCAATCGGATTGGATCCTTATTGGATTCTTATCAAATTGGATACATATCGGATCATTCGAATTTGGTTTTTATCGGATCCTAAACGGATACAGATCGGATTTGTGAGGATACGAATTTGAGCTTAATGGATCGGATACGGATACAGATTTGGATTTTTCTCAACGGATCAGATACAAATTAGATCTTAACGGATCATATCGATAACGGATCAACACAATAACAATTCAATCTGCACGAATTGCCACCCCTATTCACAGCTGCTCAGAGTGTGGGCGCACCACTCAGTCTCCTTGTAGCCGGAATGGGGTGTTTATAGTTCCCCCGTGAACTATCTCTTCTTCGGCAGGTCATCCGTAAGAGTCAGAGTACAAGATATACTTGACTATTGTAGTTTTTCTTGGAGAGAAAAACTATCAAATGGTAAATCAAGAAAAATGTGATTCTGAGTCTCGTGTTCACTTAGTGACACACAAAAAACTCAATAACATTGAAAGTAAGCTCACCCTATTAAGCTTAAGACTTTTGGTAAGAGTTCACAGATCGTATTGAAACTTGTAAGTTCGTCTGAGTGAGTACGTCTGTGTAGGTTGTCATTGAGTTTATTTGGGTAACCTTCTTCTTTGATGATTTATCTGGTATTTATACCCGAGATATTGAAGGTTTGAATTTAAGACCCGTTAGAGACAAATTGGAAGTTGTCCAATTGAATGTCTCTATTGGTTGCAGCGTTCGGCGGGTAGGTGTATTTTTTGCAGAGGGTCTACACATTTTTTTGCCTTTTTCTGACTTTGACAGCGACGGTTTGTCTTTTATGAGAACGACAATATTTTGCATATATGAGGAATCCTGAATTGAACGTCCTAGGTAGCGAAACATGAAGTTTCGTGCTTGTAGATTTTAAGGTTTTTCCAATCCTTAAAGTCAGTTCTTCTTCACTATAAACTCCTTGCGATTTCACTCTTCCTCATATGTTGGAACCTAGACTAAGAAGTCTATGTTGATGCTATCATAATAGCATCTCCATGCTGACGTCATCTCTTGAAGCATACTTGGTCCCTTGCTATGATTTAAGTCAATGTACCATTCTGTACTGAATTCGTGTTTGACGAATTCATACTCCGCTAGACTCTTTTTCTTCCAAGCTTGTAAGGTGTACTGCGTTCTTCTGGCCTGTTTGAGTTTTCCGCGCGTACTAGACTTTTGAACACTAGTGTCCATATTAGTATCATCTTACAACTCGATAAAGAAACTATACTTCATATTTTTCACCTAAGCTGAAGACTTACTAAGATGGTTTTTACAATTTTTGGCCTACAAAATATAAAATAAAATGATGGATATTTTTATCAAATTTCCTAACAAGATGTATATGGGTATTTTTCAAATATATATATATATATATAT
>JAPKLW010001740.1:47022-64280 GCA_026898455.1 Plectranthus barbatus
TGTAAAATTTGATGCAATTATAGTTATTCAAAGTTGCAGAAAAGGGTTTTTGTGTAAAATTAAGTGAGTCGGTTGATATGCCCACGATCTTTGCTGCGTTTTTTTAGGGATAATGGACCAGTTTATTTGGAAATTTAAATTTAAAAAGATATTATGTATATTATTAAAAAACTTTTTACCTACCGCATTTACTGCGGTTAATTTTCAACCACAATTCCACACGGGCGAGAAAAATCTGCAGAAGAAAACCCTACCGACGACGCCGCCGTCGACCAAAATTCCAGAGAGTTCATCGCCATCCGGTAAGTGCTTTCGATGTTTTCCATGATATTTAAAAAAAAATTTAACGATGGAACAAAATAGAAGTTGATTTTCAAAAGTTTTAAATGTTTTTATGAATTTTTGTGGAATATTTCAAAGTTTCTGTTTTTTTTTTTTTTTTGTGAGCGACACTGAGCATCTAGTTTAGTACATTGGAATCGGCTAATAGGAATTTTTTTCGAATGAAATCGATACTACGACTGTATGTTCTAGTAATTTTTTTTTTGGTTTTTTGTGTATTTTTAAACGATTCCTTTTCTTTCGCAGTCTGGGTTTCAAACCCCAGGCACCTCCAGCAACTGTAATTTGCTGCAACACAATAAATCAGTAAAAGGTAAACATAAATTGTCAAAATTTCTACATTTTTTAAATTTTGTATTTATTTTGACATATATGTATGAAATACTATCAACAATCAGATGGATTATGTGTATTTTTGTTTGAAATTTTTATTTGTTTGTTTTGCATATATTGAATGGTATTATATTCGACATCCAGCATTCTAAGATGTAATATAATAGATTGTATGTTTGTTTAAATACTCTGTAATTTTGTTATAGTATTTGTGCAACATCGTTTGCTGATTAATTGCATTTTTTATATGGGTTAAAATTAAGTTGACAATACTAGTTTATTTGCAATTCCAAAAACAATTTGAAGCATCTTTTTAATTGTAATTATGCATATTTTTAATTTTACACAAAAAATGTTATGTTTCCACTTGTGTGTTCAATTTATGATTGAATCGAATATTGTACAGACATGTTCACGGCATTTGTTATGCTAAAACCAAATTGGTATGCTAAATGAAACTGAACTTAACTCCTAATTTATATTAGTTATTATTTGATTGTGTATCTTCAGATTTAAACTTTTACAATAATTGTATTTATACATGATAATTCATAATGTATTGCATATATAAATGTAGTTCAGACTTTTTATATGTTAAAAGTGATCAAAAATTGCATACAACAGACACATTTGATGCAACTAATTGTAACATATATTTGCAATCTTACCCTGTATGTTGATTTTGGGAATTTGATTTTTATAATAATGTTCTATTTATGCATATTCACTATCTTTTTTGTGCACATATAACTTTGTTAATTGAATTGCAAAATTAATCTAAACTTACATTACACCTAAATGGCATATAAAATAAGCATTATATGCAAATATTAACATCATTCTTATGCACCCACATAATTTATTTAGACTATATGTGCTCAATCATTTTTAGATTGCTGACTTATTAAAAATGTAGTATAGTGTAACTATGAAAGTGATTTTGTGCATGTTTACTTTAAAATTATATGCAACTAATATATTTATTTTAACTATGGCAGAGTTACACAATCGTCAGCCAACCAAAGAACTGGACCAGAGAAAGGGCTGATACAGAGTTCAAACACCGACTTGGCCTTGAATTGAAAAATCACAAAGAAGTACAACTTGGAGATGTTGATCTGGTAAAATCATCATTCAACTATATGATTGTTGAGAAATACATGAAAATTACATTGATTCTAACATGTATTTCTGAAACAGGTATTCATTCCAATATGCCAACACCACCACTACTATGTTGTATGCTTCAACTTCTTGACGAATCAGATTCATCTAATCGACAATTCAAACCAGCTAGACAACCAGCCAATATCAATTAAGTACGGAGAAACACCAAGCAGACTGGTAATTTAAAAGATTTAAGTATTAATTTTACTTTGTATAATCTTATGCGCATATTGTGAACATTTTATGCAAAGTTTTTGGAAAATAATTGCAACTATTGGTAATGAATAAATTGCATTTGTGGATATTATACTAGAAATGTACAGATACATTGAGATCACAAATGGCTATCAAAAATTTGATTATTGCTGTTTTTATAATTGACACTGTTTGGTTTGCACATGTAGTTTTCTGACTTCACACTAAATGAAATTTGGTATAGATATATATTGTAAGAGGAGAATGAATGGCATTCAATAAAAAAAAAACACTTGTTATGCTTTCTAAAATGCACAATATATCTAGAGGTTATAATATTTGGTTTTGTAGATTGTATTATGAGAAATGCATATTGTACATATAATATAAATGCATATTAGTATATATTGTTGTGCATATATACATGATAAAAATGCATAAAACTATTATTTCCAGAAAAATAAAACTGATATTGCATATGACTTGTTCGTTTTATGCAACTATTGATAAAATAATATGCATATAATAGCTGATATTATTGCTCCCTAAATGACAGGTTAAACTATTTGTCGATTTTCTGAACGAAAACAACCTGATGGATAGAGGGGTGATCATTGGAAATGCCAAAATCGAAAGGATGAAGATGCGGTGGAGAACATGTACTAACAAAATTGACTGTGGCGTCTTTGCAATGTTACACATGGAAAGTTTCATGGGGCAAAGTGAGCAGGAATGGGACTGCGACCTAACACAATCCAACAAGAACGCTCTGAAGCAAAAAAGGATGACAATATGCAGAAAAATTCTCGGAGCTGACTGCAACAAAATTTGTGAAAAGGTCGCAGAAACAGCTGCAAAGTTCTTCAGAAAGAATTGCAAAGCAAGGGAATTTGACATGGATGAATATCTGGAAAAATTCAAGGGATAGGTCTTAAAACTGAAGTTGAAAATTTGTTTTTTGAGAATGCCGTATGTTTAAAACTTATCATATTATCTAAATACTTTGGAACACGTATAGTTTTGTTAAATGCTTGAAGTATTTTATGTTCATATATGATTTTTAAATATAATATACGAATTCAGTTTAATTAAATACTAACTAAGTACTACATTATAAAATATTACGATTTTTAAATTTGTAAATGAATGTTTTGAGTTTGTCTTGAAAAAAAATTTAAACAACATAAAAACCATAATCAGATAACCAATCTTAGAAAAAACAAGTTATTTGATGTAAACATGTAATTTTAAAAACATGCAATAAATAAACACCATAGTAGCATTAAAATCAATCTAAAACTGCAAACATAAAATTTAAAAAAAAAAAAAAACTATATACGAAACAAAAAGAATTAAAAATGGATCCTGTATACACGATCAGTTTTTTATAAAATTTATATTAATGAATGAAATGACATTTTTAATTTGAATTTAAAAATCTACTTATGCTATTCATTAAAGAATTCATAGCATATATACATGCCTCGTTCAAATTAATTAAAACAAAATTTACTGTTGCTTTCGATAAACTATTAATAAAAAATAAACACATATATTAAACAACATTAATGCATAAATATAAGTTTAAATATGCAAACAATCAATACGTGTAATACAATCATTAAAAAAAACTGCATAAGTGTATTTTTTCAAAAAAAGTATGCGACACTGTAAATCAAACATATGTAATGAAAAAAAAACTATAAAAAAAACTGAAACCATCATATTAAAAATCATTATCCTCAACAACGGAAAAACAATAGTTTAAAACAAATAACATAAAAAACATAATAATAAAACCGTACGATTCATGGAATAAAAAATGACAAAAAAAAGAAAAACTAAACCACATTACTTATTCCCAACACCATTAACTTTGTCACAATTACGCGAATCGTGAGTTGCCAATTTCTTGCACTTTTTGCACACCCTCATTTGTTTCTTCAACATTCTCTCAGCCTTATCCTTGCGAGACAAAATACGACTTCCACTCCCTTTAGTTTTAACAACATATTTTAAAAAAAAATAAAGAAAAATCAAACGAAAACATAAAAAAGATATGATACTTTTTTTTAAAAAAAAAATAAAGAAAGAATATATCCGTATAGAAAATATGGTACAACGAATTTGCCAAAATAATAGGGAGAGAAAATCAAGGAATTATATATGGTATCAAATTATTATAAAACAAAAGTACCCAAACTACCCTAATACAATAAAAATAAATTAAGTAACAACAAAAAATTAAGAAATCCTGTTCGTCCATATATGCTAATCAATAATTAAGATTGGGTTCTCATATCACATATAGAGGGTGGTTCACATATGATCACTCCTCTATATATATATATTTCAATTATTTTTGGAATGTATTTTTAAAGCTAAGTATTTTTATGATATAAAATCGATAATTTTAATAATTTCCACATCCATATAATTGCATATGTTAAGCAGTAGACATCCAGCTAATTATTATAAGGCATTGACGATATCCGCACACAACCATCTGATTAGGACACACCCAAACCAAAAGATAAGGACGTGCAATAAAATACATTTATTCCATAACCAACAATGATAGATTAATTTATTAATTAAAAAAATAGTAATGTTTTTATAAGGGCATTAATATATAGTAATTAATGTGGTACACTTTTGTTGGCATGCAATTAGGTTGCCAATTGGTTGTGTTGCCCCATTCTCACAAGTCACTACATACTCCACATCTCCATGTCCAACTTTTTAAAGAATCATTTTTTTTATTATATAAATAACTTTAACTCAATTAAATATGAAAGCTATATTATAACATATATATATACTACAACAAAATAGGGTTTTCAAATACGGTCATAACTCATAAAAGATGTATCATTTCACATCTTGAAAAATATCAAATATAGTCATGACTCGGAGAAGGAAATCTATATACCGAATTGCTGTTAAAACTTATTTCATATTAAATAAAAATGCAAATATTTTGTCTAATAATTCTTTTTTTTTTTGTTGTATGAGTTATTAGTACTTTTTAAAGCATAATTCACAAAAAATATAAAAAATAAAAATCTTTACTATTGATTTGATTCATCTAAAAATTCATATCCATTAAAATTTAAAGTTTTTTTATTTTTTAAAATTTGATCGATTCTCTCACTATATAATTTAAAAAATCTCTCCAGATTACCTTAGATGTCATAGATCAAACAATCTCTCTAGCTCAATAATACATAAATATGAGGGATATGTAAGATATATATGATGAGCAAATTAAAAAGAGTGAACATATGAAGATGTAGATGGTTCTGGAATTAGGAAATGATTAGGTAATAAAAGTGCTTTTTTTTATTTATGAAGAGGAAAAAAAAAGGAGGACATTAATATAAATTAAGATTACACTATTTACATACATATATAGATACATTGTTGATACATACAAAGAGTGAAGAAGTAGAGATTGTACATAACATACACAGCAAATTAGTGGTGGGGAATAAACATATTATATTCATATGAAATTAAATGAATGGGTCAAGCACCAACAGGAGTGGGTGCAAGAATGGAATCCATTTCACTTCTCCCATGCCTTATCCTCCTCTCACTCTTCCCCTCTTCTCCTTCATCTTCTCCACTTAACCATATTTCTGGAATCACTTCTACCATGTTTCTCACTTCTTCTATTGCATAATCTGCTTCTTTGCTCTTTGTTGCCCTTCCAACCTATTTCAACAACCATACATTTTTTTTACTTTTCAAATTGAAATCAACCAAAATATCATTCTAATACAATATCACTTTTGTAATATTATATATATATAAAAATATATATATATATATATACTTTTCTGGGAGATTTAAATTGACAGGTGCGTTCAATAAGTCAAGCCTAAAAACCATGATTTTTATCTTCCAGGTCACGAGAAATAGACAGCGCAAATGTTTCTGATTTCAAATCAATAATAAATATCCAGAAGAGAGGGAGAGAGAGGAGTGTGCACGTGAAACTCGTGATAGTTTATTACACGTGGCAAAACAGAAAGCAGAAACTTACCAAAACTGTCCGAAGACCGACAGCTTTCCCGGCGGCAATATTCTTCACGTTATCATCGAAGAACAACTGCAGAGAATGTAAAACATCAGTAAAAATCTCACCGAAAGAGGAAGAACTAAAATCACGGCAATCGGCGTACCGTGCGGCGGGGATCGACGTCCGCAGCTTCAATGGCGATCCTCATCGCTTCCATCGACGGCTTCAAAACCACGGGATATTCATCGGGGCGAGCCGGCTCCGGTTTCCAAAGATTAGGGTTCATCGTTTCGAAACATATGATTTCCTCGAAACAGTCTCTGATTCCGAGGCGATTGAGCGCTGTTATCGCGTGAATTCTGTCCGAATTCGTGAAAATCTACAAAATCAAAACATCGTTGCCTCCCTCCGTTAGAAAAAATGTTACAGTTTTATCCTTTTTTAAAAAAAAAAGGGTTTGTAATTGAAAGATAAAATCTTACGATTTTGCGTTGACGAATCGATTCCAACGTGTTACGCAACTTGGCGTCGGGTTTGATCAAATCGTAGGGCAATCTTCCGTGCACGAAACTGGCATGACGATATTTTATAAATAAAAAAAATCAGATGATGTAAAATTAATTGAGAAAAAAAAATGAAAAAAATATGTGTTGGTTTACCTATGATAATCATCGGGGTTGATGTCATACCCTAAAGCCTGCCAAAAAATGGGATGATTATATAATTTGAAAACTAAGATATAAATACAAAAATATTAGGTGTAGGAATTAATAATTACCCGAAGGCCCGCTAAGGAGCTTCCATAAGTTCTGAAGAGCTCTCTGTTCATGTTTTGAGCTTCTGACTCTGAAAACCCCAATTTCTCAGCAAGAAAATCTGCAGCAAAATCACCCAAATTGCATTTCGAGTGAGCTAATTAATCCTTTTTTTCTCGATTCCTATAGAAATGGATTAGAATTGTAATTAACCTTCAACGTTTCGTTTAAGAGCTTGACCAATTCCATTCTTTGAAGAATACAAGGTATCGTCCAAATCTGCTCATCAACCCAAAAAAAACAAAAAAAAAAAAAACAAAATTAAAATCCCAGTCCAATCCATTCCATTTCAAAATTTTAAAATTTTTCGCATTCGTCAATTCGAATAAGCAAGCATCTACGTTCATTCGAATTACTTCAAAATGGAAATTAGAAATTAAAAATGGGGGAGAGCTTCACGGATATGAATGTACCAAAGATGAGAGTCTGGAAAGGGGAAGAAATAGCGCAAGGATCCATATCAGACAATGTGAAAATGGAAGAACTAGGGTTTTCAGGGAGAGAGATTTCGAATTTGGGAGAGAGAGATTGGAAATGCAGGCAGAGGCCTCTGAGAAATTTGGGGAAGAAGGGTATTTATAGGGAGGGGGAGATGGTGGGGATGGAGGAAAATGTGAATTTGATTTGACAGCTGAGTCAGCTGGGACCCACGCGGTGGTCATCATCCAATAAGGTTTTTTATTTATATTCTTATTTTATTATTGATTGAGTTTGCAACATCAGATTAGGACGCGTTTATAATTAAAAAAAGGTTAGGGTGCTTTTCAAAAATTATGTCGCACCGACCGTTTCGGTCTCGTCACAGCGTGGTTTGAGTTTTATTATTAATTTTTTTTCCTAATAAATATCTTTATTAATGTGGATTCTATTGAGATGATTTTTTTTTCCATAAAAATGATATGAGATGTATTTTACATAGGCAAATTCTCAAATGAGATGGTCTCAATATGAGACAAATTTAATGATTTATTTAATTTATTAAAATGATGTATTTTTTTATTACAAATAATGTACTACTTTACACAGAAAAAAAATATATTAATGTATTTGATTTATTGAAATAATGTATTTCTTTATTGCAAAGGATGTATTTTTTGTTGCAAATAATGTGATTTTTAAAAATGAAATGATATATTGATGTATTTTTTGTTGCAAATAATGTATTTCAGATATGCATCTAATAGCTAGCGGGCTAGCAGTTTCAATAATATATATACAATTCAATAAATTCTTAAGAAGTAATTTTTCTGTCTCAACATATATATGATTGCCAATAAATTAATCATTTTATTAGAATAAGTCATCTCTATAGCGTAGTTTATTTAGGAGAATTATTATTATTATTATTATTATTAGCATCAACTTAGTGTCAATTTGTTCTTGCATTGGTTGATTTTATATTTTAGTTTTCTAGACACAATATAAACAATAATGTTAGGAATATTGTTAGATATTTTAAACCCCTTCTGTTGTAAATGATTCATAATCATGGTTTGATATGTTTTGGTGCATCAAAGCTCTAGCAACTCAGTATCGAGTCAATTGTATAAAGTTCTGTATATGAATTTATACTCGAGTTGTAATAGAATTAGAAAAGAAGAAGAATCAAGGATGTTAAAGGAATTAGCAGACTTGATGATTGCTGAAGACTGCTAAAGGAGAGAACAAAGGCTAGCAATACGAAGGAATGCTACAAGAATGCTAAAGAAGTAACTCCAACAGAATCCGAAGATCTTAGCTCAAACTACTGAGATACCAGCCGTATGCAAACAGCCAGCAAACGACCATCAGTAATCAAGAGAAAACCATTTAGTCGTAAATGAGAAGGATTCAAATCACAAGGAAACCCGACAAATCAAAAGATAGAACAATCATCAGACACAAAGGAGGTTTCATATCTAAACAAAAAGATCCATTCTGACAGAGACGCATACAAATAGAAGCTACGCCAATCAGAGACAAGGAGACTTGAAGAGTCTCTGTCCACTTCAGAAAAAGGAAGAACACAGATAGGCGAGCAATGCCTTTGAGTCTAACGGATAAGACTCAAACGACTGTTTGAATCTTCACCTATAAATAGGTGTCATCCTAATTTGATTCAAAGGTTCGCGAATTTCTACATACAGAGATAACAAGAAGAGATAAAATACACTATCTACATTACATGAACTCACCCGAGCTAGTGCTTGATTGAAGCTTTCCCACAAAGCTATCATATCTGAAGCTCGAGCCCTATGAAGTTAAGCTTCCAAGGTTATTTTGGGATTCTTTCTACTCCGGGAAGAATCTAGCAGTCACGATTGCTCTGCAAGCGTGATTCTTACAAGCAATGCCAACACAAGGATATGTTCTGGGAAGAACTATAAAACTCCCAACAGTCGATGTCCAAGGAGATGGGAGGTTTGTCCTCACTCTAGGGAGCGACACCGGTTGAAGATTGAAAATGGAGGTGCTTGAAGGTGCGCGCTGACCAGACGGAGGAGCTGCTCAACATTTGAGATCAGGTCTGACCTTGTACTCAATCTTTTAGTGAATTTTCAGTCGGAGGACTGAAGAGTGGACGTAGAACCGTTGTTCAAATCACTATAAAATCCTTGTGTCCTTACTGCTTTATTTTGTTATAATTGCGCTTACATATATTTGAAATTCAACACATCAAGTGTTGTAGTATAAACTGCAATTTGACTTAATGAAGAATCGAGCTTAAAACACATTTGATAAACACTTGCTAAGTAGAGATCTTAGCAAGAAAAGTGCAAGATCGTATTAATACTTTTGTTGCTTATAAAACACTCTGATCGGGGACCAACAATTACCCTCTCTGGTGCCTTCTAACTGTAAGCAATAGTCCACGTTGACAAGTAAAAATGTCTATGCCTCTAACTATTTGAACTTGTAAAAGCAAAATGTATAAAATTCTGGAAAGAATGTTTCACTAATTTATGTTGTTTTCTAGATTTTGCCATAATCATCATCAAACAAAAAACTAATAAATGTCATGACATTTAACTTTGCAAACATAATTAAAATGCTAAATACAAAAAATAAAGACATCATATTCACGAAAAGAAACTATAAATACAAGTGCAATATTCTGTGTTATTCCAAATCTTTAAGAATAAGCAAATTCAGGAACATATTAAATAAGTCATTCTCATAATTAAAATTTTGAACATAATAGTATACATCACGAATATGCAAATATTCAGAATTTCGGACATGTCTGCTGAGTTTAATCGTCTATAGTGATTTTCCTCAAGTTTCAACTAAAATCGAATTATTTTATTTTATTTTATTTTCTTGAGGTAATCTGAAGTCGAAGTTTTGCTCTGTGTAACAATAACACACATTTTTTTACTACTACTACATTAGATTATGATTCTTGAACTCATTTGCACAGCAAATGAAAGGAGAGATAAACAAACACGGCAAACAAACAAATTAGGAAAGTCGAATTGGCCAGTAAAGTACAACACGGCAAAATAGAGGAAATGGGAAAAAGAAACCCTCGCTAAAAGTACAACACTCAATAGCAGTGCTACTAGATGTAGCTGTGACTGCAACGCAAATCTAGATTTTCCAAACCCTTTTCCCAATTCTAAATCTTCTCCCTCCAACCTCTGCATTTTGTTTAATAAATTTGATATCTCTTGATTAGGCAACCTATTATTTCACTTATTTACTTTTCTTTGGATTTGTTTTGTACAGCAAAATAAACTAATTGGGCAAGAATAGACGAGGTCAAAGAAAAGAAAATTTTAATTACGATAATGCCCATTCTCGTTTTCAACAATTTAAAATTACAGATCATCTTCAAGCTGTTAAGCGCATTCTTCGATATATAAAGGGCATACAAGGATATGATTTGATGTTCTCGAATGGTTCGCTCACTATCATTGGCTACTCCGATTCTGATTGGGCAAAATGTATTCATACTCGGAGCACTACGTATGGCTGCTCTATATTTATTGGCCCTAATCTTGTATCATGGAGTGCTAAGAAGAAGCAGATGGTTTCTCGGTAAAGCTGCGAGTCCGAATACCATGCTCTTGCTAGTGCTGCTGCTCAATTGCTTTGGATTATAAATTTGCTTCGGGGTCTCAATCTTGTTCCTGAACAGCCACCTACTCTTCTCTACGATAATTGAAGTGTTATTTTCTTAACCCAAAATTTGTTGTCTCGTAAAAGGGCCAAACATATAGATATCGATCATCGCTTCATTTGTGAGCAAGTCGAGTCTGGTCGATTGCATACTCAGTTCATTCCCTCGTCTCTCCAGGTGGCCGACATCTTTACGAAGAGTTTACCACGATCGTTGTTTGATCTATTTCGTTCCAAGCTTCGCGTGACATGAATCCCACGCTCAGCTTGCGGGGGGATGTTGAAGATATTCAGGATACGTAAATATCCTTGAAGATATGTTGTATCTTTTCTGTTATTTTGTTTCCTTATTTTGTGTATATTGTGTACATATATAATGTCATTTGTAATTCATTCAAAGCGTGAAATAAAATCAAATATTGCTTTCTCACAAAATGAGATAGCTACATTGTCAAATACATCATCTCTTTCATAGCTCACTACTCTATTCGAAAAATAAAGGTATAAATGGTGGATGCTAGAGGTCGCTGTGTGTGGACTCGATTCTGAACATATCTAATACAGAGCACAGATCCTAGGAAAAACTAAAATTTGAGAGAACCAATTTTCAATTTCCTGGGCATCCATAACCTTTCTCGTGGTTTTGGACCCACAATTCAAGCCCGCAAGTAAGCACCACAAAGCTACTTGCATTTCACGTGCGGGAGCCAGAGGCAGGCCCCCACACTTTTTGGACTCGCCTACGGGGACTAGTGGTGAGCAACGATCGGTTCGGTCTGAAAACCGAATCGAGTCACCCAAACTGCCAATCTAAAAAATCCGCACTGAACCGAACCGAACCGCGATCATTGTATAAACTGCACCGAAGTGACGATTTTGGTTCGATTTCAAGGTTTTAACGGAACCAAACCAAACCAAACCAACGGTTTTGGTTTAAACCGATGAGGGACAAGGTTTGGTGTCTGTGCGAAGGAAAGGCTGGCGACGGAGACAAGTGCGAGCCGGCGAGAGAGACAAGTGCGAGCCTGCTGTCTTTGCGAGGGAGACGAGTGCGAGCCTGCTATCTGTGCAAGGGTCTGCTATCTATTTCTGCGAGCCTGCAGACTGCGAGGGAGCGGGAGCCACCAGCAAAAGAGGTGCCGGCGAGGGAGATGAGTGTAGCGGCCGGTGAGGGAGCGGAAGACGTGTGAGGATGGAAGAATGAAAAGAGGGAGTGTTGCGGCGGCTAGGGTGTTGGGTGGGAGAAGGCAGACGGGAGTGGGAGAGAAAAAATTTCAAAACAATTCTAATTTTAGGTTTAGAAATTAGAATATTAGAAATATAAAATAAATATATAAATATGTATAGGTAGGTATTATATTTTAGTATTTAGGTTTATTAGAAATATAAAAATATATATAATATATGTTTGTGGCTCGGTTCAGTTTTTAAACCAAAATCAAAGTCTAAAAACTGAATCGAACCGCAAATCGAAAATACTAAAAATCTGAACCGAACCAAAACCGATTGCTCTAAGAAACTGAAATAGAACCGTCGGTTTGGTTTAGTTTGGCAGTTTTGGTTCAATTTTGCTCACCCCTAACGGGGACTCTGACCTTCCATAAGAAGTGATGGTCTCACAAGGCCCGTTCTAAGGCTTCCGATGTCTCCTTAAGAGGAATTCAGCCTTCCGCGCTTTGGGCACACACGTCGTTGTGGGTACACACGAATCCAAAAGGTTCGACCTTGGGGTCACTTGATCGAATAACCCCAAGCCCAAAAGGGCTATTGTTGGGCCAAACATGATTGGGCTACAGCGGGCTAGGCTCATGTCCAATAAGGACGATAACGACCAAGGAGAAAGTATTTAAAGGAGCTCTGCGACCATGAAATAATGACCTAAACCAGGCCCTGGCCCAACGCAGAATCCTGCAGCACAGGTGGACGTACCCAAAGGACCACACGACCTAAACCAGGCCCAGGCCCAACTGGATCACGACCCTCAGGCAAGGTCACATCCGCGGTCTACACGACCTACTCCTCCTCGCAGCGAGGATCCAAGGAACTACCATTTGCAGTTACTTGGGAAAAGCTAAGGGGATATGGTTCAGGTCGCGCTTAAATCAAAGGACCGTTAAGGAACCCTAACTGAACAACCTCTAAAAAAGATGTAACCGCCAACCTCCTGCAATGACCTCAGGGAAAGACGCCGCCAACAGCCCATAATAACCACCCCTGAGGAAATAGGAACCGCCTTCGAGATTTCCTAGGGTTGTAACGGCTCCTCTTGAGCTATAAAAAGGGAGTCGGTAGGTCATTTTGCGCATCGATTTTTCTTTATTACACTTGTACTCTATAAATTTCAAGATTCGTGCTTTATTCTTCATAATAGAATTGTACAATTTCATCGTTCTTTGGATGTTTTCTCTTGTTTCTCATAAGTTTCAAAGATCTCTATTTAGTTACAAATCGAACCTCAACAAATTCATATAATAAAACTATTTTTTAGTAGAAAATTCCTTCTCGTGTGTTGACGGCAATATATGCAAATTGTAATTAGGTATTCTTATCCAATGTCCATGGAGCTTAGAAGATTTTCTTAGATTGAAGATTCTTTTATTTAGTGTTTTATTTTTCGGTAAAAATGTTGTATTTAATACATTTCATGACACATTTATTTTATTATCCGGTTCTCGTTGGTGATATGATGAGATTGTAGATCCGAGTTCATGCAGTGTGGTGAGAGTGTTTTAACTGTAATTAAGAGGTTATAATTTGGGATTTCTCAAAACCATTTGAATATGTAAGTTTAATTAATTATTTCTATTAGATAAAATAATCTCTTAAATAAATTCAAGGTGGTTCTGGAATTAAGTTGTATTCGTTCCTTTTTATATGTTTTGATGTGTTAAAATACCACTAGTTTAGTGTGTCTCTAGCATATAATAGTCCAAACTTATATAGTTTTGTTTAGTAATTTATCGAATTGTAATGGAGCTAATCACACAAAATTTGGTAGAAAACTTGCTACCAACTGGGAGTTCAAGAAACTGACAACCAGCTTGGAAGTATCATTTGAAGAAGTTGGCTTACACGTCATCACCGACAAAGTGTCATTAGCAAGGGTGAATCCCAAACTCGCAAATAGAGACAAGGAAAACAAGACAAATGTATTATTTTCAAGCCCAAACTTTAAGTTATTTTAAGTGTGGATCTGTAAAGCTTGTTCGTCCAAGGAATCAACTAGAAGATATTTCTCGGACTGATTTAGAGTCGTTCTGACAAAGGGTGCAAGTCTATCGGCTACTGTCAGCAAGGGAGGCAGACTTTCAGGAAAGTAAGACATCCCGATTGGATAGATTCCTCATGTCTCACAACTTTCACAAGTGTTCGCACCTCAGGCTAACCAATTTCAAGAAGAATTAAAACTCTCGAAAACCAGCTAGAGGCTGCGAGTTGTGTCCTCACTCCAAATCTGAAGAAGTCAAGGTGAATGAAGGACTAGACGAATGCGCTTGTGACTGGTAGACGGTGACTTCTACCAGCAAGCAACGTATTGCGCTACACTTTTGTAACCAAGACTTAGTGTATTCTAGATTTTTGTCTGAAGACAGGACATAAGACATTTGAAATCAAACCTTTATAAATTAGTTTGCATTTATTGCTTTACTTATTTGCTTGGATTTAAAACTCAACAATCTCTAAGTGTTGCAGTATAACTGAAAAGGCTAAGTCTAAACAACCAATTTCAAAAATAAAAGCTGGTAACCAACTTGTAAAGTAAAAGCTTACTTAAAATTTCCGCAATGTATAATAGATACTGTGATTGGGGACCAACAAATCCAAACATCTTATTCATATTTAATAAGTTATAAATCCCAAGTTATTATCATATATTCAGGGTGAATTAAATGCTATAAAAAGGAATAAAAACATCCATAATTGTAAAGTTAAAGTATGGGTGAGTTCGTGAATAATGTGATAATAAAGAATGAAGGAGGAAACTTCTGTTCCATCACATAATTTATTTTATCCGAATGTCACGCAAAACATGTGATGACAAAACTCATAATTGAGTTGCTTCAACCTTGCTTCTTAATAGAAATTAAACAATACATTTGCACACGTTTTATTCAAGCTGATGTAATAATCTGAATTCAACTTTAGTTGTTTATCAACACCTCTTATAATAATGCATATTTAATGGTTATTTTAAGTTAGTCACTTATTTTATGAAGAATTTATTATCATACGAATAAGGTGAAATGTATATAATCTAGCCTTTTATATGGATAGAAAGAATCGAGAATATTAATGTGGATTAAAGTGTATATATAGGTAACTTCGAACAATTCTTTCCATATGATATCATTTTTAATTCATTAGTAGCGTTAATAGTCAGCTTTTGGTGTTTATTAATCTGAAATGCTGCATTTCAACAATTTATAAAATCGGACAATAAATATTGCATTAAATAAAATTATAAAACATAGGTGAATATGATTCCTTATCCCAATCTATATATATACTAAAGCAAACAAGTCCCCAATAATTGTTCCCGTCAAAATAAAATATAGTAAAATTATTGTTTTTATTTATTTATCTATACATTAAGGAAATGGCCCACCCAAATAAATAAAATGCATTCACATATTAAAATAAATTAATTTTATCGACTAAAATTAAGATTAAATATTTACTTATATTTACTTTCTCAATAAATAAATATATATATATATAGGGTAGTAATCAGGTGAGAATAGGAGTTACTATGAAAAATAAGAATAGATCTCGCGCGTCCATCTCATCAAATTGACGAACAAGATTCATTCTCAGCAAATTGAAAAACGCGGCATTTTTGCCCCAATATCCTGCAGTTTTAGCCTTTAAAGGCTAAAACTGTAAAAATACTCAAACACAAACAGCATCCTGCATTTTAAGCCCTATTTATTTCATTTTTAGCCCAATTTACTTCATTTTTAGCCCGATTTACTTCATTTTACATAAATACAAATTTAAAAAAATTATACATCTTCTTCAAAGCAGCAACACGAGCGTAGTCTTTATAAAACTCAATACCAACATCAGCAGTTCTAAAAACTCTGCCCTGAAAATGCTTCATCTCATCAACACACTTTAAAATAAATGAACCTGTAAGATACAAAAATGCACAAAGTTAACACTAAAGATGCACAATATAATAGTAAAAATGAACGTCGATCTGAATAAAACAAATTTTTTAAAACTATATTCGTAAGATACAAAAATGCACAAAGTTAACACTAAAGATGCACAATATAATAGTAAAAATGAACGTCGATCTGAATAAAACAAATTTTTTAAAACTATATCCATGCACAATTAACAAAGTCGAGACCGAACACGAATGCGAAATCCAGAAACAAAGAAAAAAAATCTGATCGACAGAAGAAATATAAATCAAATCGAACGAAGAAGGAAGAAGAAATCAAATCGCGCGAAGAAAGGAATAAAAAATCTGATGAGATACTATTTCAGATTTTAAAAAAAGATAAAATTACAAAAATAACCTTAATTTTGCAAAACTGCAGGATAATCAAGGAAAACTGCACACGGAGTGAAATAGATCATGAGCGTTGAAATCACAAAATCAAAGGCTGAGATTTATTCTCATTTCTCATACTAAAAACTATTCTCATATGATCACTACTCTATATATATATATATATTAGCATTCAGGTACGTGTTATTAATATTTGTTAAAGGCTATTTATTAATTATTTAAAAATTAAATTTGAGTAAAAAAAATCTTAATTTTCCTTATAAATAATATTTTCTTAATTAAAACTATTGAGAAGATTTAATTTTTTTAATATTATCTACATTTTACCAGTTCAAATACTTTATTTTAAGTAGGTTTCAAAATAATTTTATTAAAAAGACAATATAAGTTATTAATATTTGTAAAAAAAAAATTGTTGACTTTATTTTTCGGTAAATTGTGATGATTAAAAAATTAATTTTAAATTTCTAAATACATATTTTTGTAAAGATTATTTTGTCGATCACATTAAATATAATATTTTTATTTATAAAATATATTATGATTAAATCTTTATATTTCATTTATTCAGTATTTATTTTTTAATTTCATTTCTTATCTAAAATACGTCAAATTAATCAGCAACGTGTGATTCTCAAACTTCGACTTAGATATTAAGTTAAAGACGAAGATTTAAGCATCACAAATTAGAGATTTAGATAATTGATTTTTTTTAAAAAATATATATATAATTTAATTGCTTAAATGAATAGTGTGTATT
>JAPKLW010001740.1:64290-80602 GCA_026898455.1 Plectranthus barbatus
TGTATTTCATCAATAATGTGAATGAAGCATCATGCTCAGTTTTTCGGAATAATCTTTCAATTGCATCACATATTATTTTAAAATTTTAAATAAGTAGTATTTAAATAATTTAAATATTCATATTTATCCATTTGACCATTGACGATTCAATTAACTTGAGAAAGTGTCACTTTACCTCACTGATATTGTAACATTGACTTATTATTATCATAAAATAATATTTGATACATTTATCCCTTTTTATAATAATTAAATTTAATAATTTTGTACAATACACAGGTGAAATATTAGTATATATTAAAAGAGAATAGTGGTAGAAAAATTGTTCCCACAAAAAAAAATCACTTTTTTTAAATTTAATTTTTATTATTCTATTATAACATACACATTAAATAAATAAAAAATATGTATAAAAAAAATTATATCCATCACTTTTTCTTTAAACTATTATATCACACTAATTTATTATTTATTGTTTTTTAAATAATAAAAATATAATATTTTTATATAATATTATTTAAATTAAATCTCATAGTCTTTGTGTTTGATATGCTCCGTTTTATTTTAATTAAGTTTATATTATACTCCCTCTGTCCCGCTAGATTAGTCCATATTTCTATTTTCGTTTGTCCCACCAGATTAGTCCACTTTCCTAAAATGGAAAAAAATCTCCTCACATCAATAAAATATTAATTCCACTACACTCACAAACATTGGTTTCTGTGCCGAAAATAAACTGGACTAATCTAATGGGACGGATGGAGTAATATTTTAAATTTAATATTAATGAATAAAAATTAAATATATTTAAAAAGAATTTCTAAAAAATGTTAACATATTTATATAAATTTGTTAATTATATCTTAACATCATAAAATAAGAAATCATATATTTAACCTGCACTATTATCAGAACATATCAATTTATTTATTTTTAATAATATATTTTTATATTATAGCATATGCATATATTTCAATAAACAATAACAACAATTTCAACAAAATCATTTGTCATATTTCAATAAAATATTATATTTTTACTATTTTATCTAATTTTTATTTTCAAACAATACAAGTATAATGCTAAAAAAAATAATACAAATATAATTTTTTGATGGATTAATTTTATAAAACAAACTCTTAATTTTATAAATTTTGTGTTTATCTACTTACTTTGATTTTATCAAATTTATATATATATATATATATATATATATATATAATTATATTTTAATATAACTAAATATGATATTAAATATGTAATTCGTACAACGCACGGGTGTAAATCTAGTTAATTGTTTAAAGCTAGCTAGGCACCATCTGGGTCCATTTACTGTTCACTCATTCAGCAATAAATTTTATTTTTTTTATGTATAATATTTGAAAATAAAGAGTCTCTGATTCGATGCACATCTTCCTTTTATGTTATATATATTAGTACTTTAGTTTAAAGAAGAAGAGAATAGGATTATCGGATGCTAAATGCAGTTTTCGCAGATATAGCATACTTATTAATGGTTAAAAATCTTATTATTTATTTCTGCAAAAGTTATTGCCTAGTGCTTTAATTTTTAATGCTTACTCATTTTTGTAAAAATAATACTAATGTTTGTAAAATCATAGCTTAATTGTTATCGTCTGGTTTTTTCACGATTTAATTATTAGTACTTATAATTATGTAATTTAGTTCTTAATGTCTATTTTATAACATTTTCAAAGTTGTGTTTTAATTCATAAACATTTAAGAAATCGCATTTTAATTTCGTTTGTCTATTTTCTCAATTTAATCCCTAACATAGATCTATCTTTTATTTTTCTTATTTAATTTCTAATATCTGTTTTTCTCGATTCAACTCATAAAGTTGAAATGTATTCTTATAAATATTAAGTTATTTTGTATTTTTTTTAAAAAAAACTTAATTAATCAAATAGAATTAATGAAATGGAAGAAAAAAGAAATACAAAAAAATTGCACCAGCCGGGAATCGAACCCGGGTCTGTACCGTGGCAGGGTACTATTCTACCACTAGACCACTGGTGCATCTTTCTTATTCAGATGAATATTTATTAAATCATAATATTATTATTATTAAATTTTGATAAAAGGACAAAATTGTCATTTAGAATAAAAGTAGTAGTTGAGGTTTGGGATGTAACCGAACCGAAGTAATATCTTGCTTATGTTTGATTTGTTTACTTTTGAGTGAAGTTTTGAATTTTTTTTTATCGAATACTTTAAAGTTTACGAACTTAATCGAATCTAAATGAACTTTTTAAAAATTCAATTATGTATGACTGATTAATTTTTTTGAAAGAAAAATTAATAAACTTAATAATTTTCTATTGATACTAATTTTAGCTAACAAGCTTACGAGTTGAATACTGTAAACCTCAAATTTGATTCACTAAATAAGTTTGAGCGAATTTTTATCAAGTCGAGACCTGAATAGTTTACGAATAGGACTAAGTCTATTTCTCATAAAAAGTTTATGATTTTACTTTTCTAATTTTTTTTTTTTGAATGGTAAATCTTTATCTTTGTTCTATAATCTTTCTTATAATTTGATTCATTCGGAGCACTAGACTATAAATTTGATTTGGAACATATGGAAAACTAGGTAGAAAAAAAGATTTCGTTTTACTTGATTAAAAAAAAAAAGATTCTAAGAAACAATCTTACACCATGCCAAATAAATAACTCATGTGGCAAAAAAAAAAAAAAAAAAAAACTAACAGTAAAATGATCACTTAAAAAGAGAATTATGAAAAACTCTTAACATTACAAATAAATATAAATATAATAACTTATTAATTTGATGATATCTCCCTCTCTCTCTCTCTGTTGTGGAGACTGTGTTTGTTGTGGAATGGCAAAAGAGCAATATTTATACTTTTTATAATTACTGATGGTGAAAAACAAAAATATATACTTTGATATTTTCAGAAAATCTCATTCATTATTTTTCCAGAACTTAATAATTTATCTTAAATTGACATCATAAAATATTATTAGTAATATAGAATTAAACTTGTCTACGTACTTCAGAGTTCAAACAAGAAAAGAGTAATTCATTATGTATATATAAAAAAAAAACAAACCAGAATTACCAAAAACATCAACCATAAAATGGTGAAAACATATATTAAACACTTAGAGAAAAAGATAATAAACAAGGAAACCAAGATGAATATTGCATTAGTGCTACATAATTAAGCAACATCAAAAGTAGAAACAACACCCATTTTTTCCTTCTCCTTTTAATTTGTTATCTCCATTTCCTTTCCCTTTGATCTCCTTTCTTTTTTGTAGTTCAATGTTGTTTGCAAGCATTTCCATGGCCATATATGAACCTCGCATTCCCTTCGGTGTAGACATGAGTCTCACTGTCCAACCTGCGATCCAAAACACACTACGTTAGACTCACACAAACACGAATACAACACGAACTGAGCTGAACTCACGATTTTCTAACAGCTTTGCTCAAGGTAGAAGATGATGTGAAAGTCTTTCCATCAAGATATCTGTTCTCCCCTTCAATCCTCTGCTTCATTCTCTGGTCTAGGTCATCAGCACTCAGTGTGAACGCAGTATCTGATGCCTGCCATCAAACTAACATATCTAAGAATCTTGATTCATATATATCAGCAGAGTGAGTGAAGGTGTTGATTGTACCATGACCCATCCCCAAGTATCAGCATAAGATGGGATGTGAGCTGAGTAAGGTACAACATCTGCACATGAAGATTTCGACATTAACATCACAAAGTAACTAAATAAATGAAAAAATCCCATTCATTCATTTATAAAATTCATGACTTACATTTGAAGACCTGTCTTAGAGTGTTATAGATGCAAGAAAACACCTCTGTATGGCTGAAAACCCCAGCTGGCCCTGCCTGTATTATTTCAAACAGTTGAATTCTAATATATATAAACTACAAAAAATTTAAAGAAAATGTTGAAAATCATACCTGTGTGACAAAAATGCCACCCTCACTAAGCCTAGGCTTAACAATGAACTCATAAAATGATTTGGTATAGAGTTGGAAGCATGGCCCTCCTTCAATTGGATCTGCCAAATCACCAATTATTACATCATACACCTCTTCCCTCCTCTCAAGTTCGGCCCTGAAACATTTTCCAAAATAATTATTGTCTTTTTCGATGATAATTATGAGAAAAAAAGAAAAAAAAAATCAGATTCTTGAACTTGGAAGCCACCTTGCATCATTGATAACCAGCTCCAATCTTGGATCATAAAAAGCATCCTTGTTAACCAGCAAGTGTGACTTGCAGAAAGCTACCACTTCCTGCAACATTTTTATTTTTTTTTGTATTTATATATAAAACTATTATTACAGCATACGAACAGTAAAATAAGATTAATTACCGCATCAATGTCGCACATTATGACCTTTTCCACTGTCCTGTGCCTAAGTATTTCTCTTGCAGTAGAGCCCTCCCCTCCTCCCATTATGAATATAGTTTTTGCACTGTAATAAAATGAATATTTTGAATCATACTTACAAACATAAAATTAAAGGGAAGTTGGTTAGGCAGGCCTAAACGATTTAGGCGGGTTTTATCCATTAACCCAAGATTTAGGCGGGTTTTATCTATTAACCCAAGCCCAAACCCATATAATATACCCTATTTGGTAGGATAAAACCCGCCTAACGCAAGTTTTTGCCAAAAATATATGTGTGTAAGAGAGAGGATAGAAATAATGTTACTTGGGATGAAAGAGAAGAGGTGGATGGACAAGAGACTCATGGTAGATGAACTCATCTATCTCTGCACTCTGAAGCTTTCCATCAATTACAAGAGCCTGAAAAAGTATATAAGTAGAGTTTAATAACAATTTGATTTGTTGATATAGCAATTTAATGTGATAATATTACTATTACTATTACTATACCTTGCCAAAAGGCTTAGTGTCCAAGAGTTGAATGTCCTGGTATTGGGAAGCACCAGAGTGCAAAATACTGCATCAAAAAAATGGACTGACTTCAATCTTTTGTGTCCCAACTTTAGTTGACAACATTTAGGGAAAAGTGGTAGTTAAAAGAATAAATAAATCATTAAACTATAAATAAAATTATCAAACATATTCAAGTGTCTTAACCATTTCATTCATGACAATGCATGGAACTGCAGGATAAGTGGTGCATACATAATTATGATGTTTCATTTATCAAAATATACACATGTTATCTAAACTAAAGCTAAAACAAACAAGATCAAACATAAAAAATGTTAGAACTAGGGAGATTTAATAACATGAAATTTTATAAGGGAATTATATGTTTGTAAATCACACATATACGTATAGATATACATATACACATATATCACCTCTTAAGTGCAAAGCACCATCTCAAGTTCTCCTCAATTTCTTCCTCATACCAACAGCTCTTCCTCTGAAAACTGCTCAACCCGTTGGGCATTGAAATATCACCCATTTCTTCAACTTCTTGATAGATTATACAAACAGATGTGTGTGTATCTGTAGAGAGAGAGAGAGAGAGAGAGAGAGAGTTGTGGGATAGATATTGAGGAGAGCTAGGTGGAGATATATAAATGAAGGAAAGTTGGCAGGGAAATCGAAAGTTATGATTACTTAGGTAGGAAATGTGTGAAGGTGTGGGGGTGATTTTGTTCCTACAAAAATGAAGACCATAATCTTCATGGATTTTCGCAAAATATCAAATTGAAAAAAAAAACAAATAATTTTATATATTTGTTGTAGATTCATATTTCATACTCCCCATGCATCCCTTACTTTTATATGATCCACATATATTTGGAAACAATAGCAATAAGGGTTTTACTTGTACATTTCACTCTATCACAGCTTCTGATTTTGTGTTACTTTTCATTTGTGGGATGATAATGCCATATCAATTAGGCTAATCCGTCGAATTTTAAGAAGGTCTCATCACGTTGAGAGCCCTTTAATATGGATAGATTCGGATTAAAAAAAATTCAGGCTAAATTCTTGACTTTAACTCTAATCTTTCGATTTTGGACTAGTCCAAGGGGTTGAAAAATATATTGATTATTTTTTGATATTTTATAAATTTTTTATACTATTAAATAATTTTCTCTCTCTTAATCTTGTAAATGATAGAAAAGGTATAAATATCTATACTCTTTTCTATAAAAAATTAAAAACACATATACTTGTCTATTTGAATTAAATACGATTATATAATTTAAAGATAATTAAAATATATTAGAAATAGGTTTTAGTAATATAATTAAAATATTTATAAGAAATTATCGGATTAATTGGGTCAATTCATCTGTTGTTGATTTTTATTCTGGCAAAAATATTATAACTCTAAATTATTTTTTAGCTTGAATTAATTGAATCAACTCGCATACTTTAAATTGAAATGATATCCGACAAAATTGTAAAATAAAATTGAATTTAAGGCAAACAGTACCTCGAATTTTTGGAACAAATTAAAAAAAAAAATTAATAATAATAATAATAAAATACATGTACAATAAAAAGTAAAAATACAATGCATTTTTAGTGGGGGAGGGACAGTCGATCATAAAATCAATAAAAATAATCTATACGTATAAAATGTTTATCGTCAAAGTATTTTGAAATAGATAAATAATTAATTATGTTATGGATTTTTAAAAACAAACTTAAATGCGAATTATTACTTTTATTCATTGGTAATATGTTGTTCTCAGTTTTTCAAAGTAACTATATTACACAGTGGAATATTAATTAATAAAACTTGCATTTATTCAAATTGAATGTCAGTCTCAGTTTGGTTATCTAAGTTTAGTATGCGTTTTAAGTCCGAATAGTCTTTAAGTCATGGTCAGTCTATGCTTCAACATTTGATTGTTGAGTTTTAAAGTTCGTAAACTGATAAACGCTGAAAGTAGTAAAAAGACAAGTATTCATAGTGGTTCGGACAAAAATAGTCTTACGTCCACTCTTCACACACAAGTCTGATAATCCACTAAGTGTTGAATCTACAAAGTGCTCCTACGATCTATCGCTTGTTGAAGGATGTCTCGCCCTTCAGTCCATAAGCTCACTTGTCTGGTCCTTTGTTCGTCCTTCACTTCGCAGCTCATCGGAGTGTGGGCACGCCACGCAGCCTCCTTGTCGCCGCAATAGGGTATTTATAGTTCACCTTGAACTGTCAACTTGGTGGCAGGATCGCCTGTAAGAGTCAAAGTACAAAGCGTACTTGACTGTTGTATTCTTTCTTGGAGAGAAAAATATCAAGATTAACTCTAGAACAGATGTTCTAAGTCTCGTGTTCACAAGAATGACACACGGAAAGCTTTGAATGCCTCGAACGTTTGAGTTGTGAATTTGACAGAGTTTCGGCTCTTTGAAAATCGCAAGTTCGGTGCATCGTTCGGTAACCTTTTCTCTTTAAATTCCTCTGCTATTTATAAAAGGAGGTCTTGAGATTTGAATCTTTATAGCCGTTAGAGACAAATCGGACAATGTCCAATCAGAGGTCTCTGTTCACTGTAGCGAACGCGGGTAGGTAGGTGATTTTCCATAATCTCTGCACTTGCTCCGCTTTTTCTGACTTTCGATAGTGACTGTTCATTTTTTGTCAGAACGACAATATATTAGTCTGAGGAATCTTGGACTGGTCAGCCCGAGGAATCAAGATTGAAGTCTTGGACTTGCAGACTTTAAGGAATCTCCAATCCTTAAAGTTTGTACTCGTCAGTACCATTCCTTAGATATATTCTTCTTGTCTCTTATGCGCGGGGATGGAACTAAGATTCTATGCTGATTCTATCATGGTGACATGTCCAAGCTGGCTTACATCATCATTCAGTATGATATCGATCCCCAGATTGACAAGTTTGATACTTGAGACTGGTAAGCTCCACGCTGGCCAGTCCCAGACTGATGAGTTTCCTAATCTTGTCAGTCCCGACTAAGGAGACCTTGACTTATCAGTTCCAAACTGATAAGCCCCATGCTGAAAATTCGATCTCTCCTAGTCTTTTGCGTATTTAGACTGATTCTTCAGTCTGTCTTCGATTCAGCTGTATCTTACAGCTAGTTAATAAAGACCTTAAAGACTTTACATTTTGAAAACAAACTGGAACTAATCTAAAGACTTAACTTAAGATAGATTTTACACTTTGACCCACCAAAATAAGATAAGATTAAAAAAAATTCTAACAAATTTCTTAACATTACATATACTCAATATTAATTACAAATTATTTGATTAGATATCAATCCAACTCAAAATGTGCATGTTGAATTTATTGAATGGAGCAAAAAAAAAAAAAGATTTTATTAAAATATTTTAATCCAAAAATATTAAACTTCGATTACCCAAGATCTACATCTTAAACTTAAATGGAAGATCATATTTCTTATTCAAACTTAATTAAATTAAAAATTGTGTTTTGTGCAAATAGCTTTTGATAAAAGCCTTTAAAAATTATTAATAGGAATTTTAAGCCTGTTCAAATATTGATGAAATAAAAATTATATATTTATTATTTAAAAATTATTGATGACTGATAGACCAATAATATTTGCCTCAATAATGAATTGTATTATTGATCAAGTATATATAGAGTATTACAAGATATGAATAAATAAATAAAAGATACAAAAGATTATCAAACAATAAGATATGCTAATGAGTTGTTGAGATATCTTGGGCATGCATATCTTCATGTATATCTCTAATATCCCCCCTCAAGCGAGATTGTGGAAAACCAACAACTAGAAGCTTGCCACGGAAGAACTCAAACAGAGGACGCGGGAGGCCCTTGGTGAAGACGTCCGCAATTTGATGCGAGGAAGAGACGAACTCAGTTCGTATTTTATCGGCATGGACAAGCTCACGAACAAAGTGATAGTCAATATCAATGTGCTTTGCTCGTTTGTGGGCTACCGGATTCTGTGAGAGAAATATAGCACTGTTGTTGTCACAAAAAAGAGAAGGAGGGCGCGGAAGAGATATACGGAGCTCAAGAAGTAAGTTTGTTAGCCACATAACTTCTGCTGCTGTATTCGCCATTGCCCTGTATTATGATTCACAGCTTGATCGGGAGACAGTAGGCTGTTTCTTTGCACTCCAAGAAACCAGATTCCCTGCAAGAAAAATAGCATAGCCATACGTAGAGCGTCGAGTGTCCGGACAGCGTGCCCAGTCAGCGTCTGAATAGGCGACAAGGGAGCAGTCTGTATTGCGAGAGAATTCCAGACCGTGATTAATCGTGCCCTTGACATAGCGAAGAATGCGCTTAACAGTCTGGAAGTGCTCGTCGGTCGGAGAATGAAGATACTGACTTGCTAGATTCACGGCAAAGGAGATGTCCGGACGAGTGATCGTCAAATACTGCAGAGCGCCGACTAGAGAGCGATACTGGGTCACATCGGCGAAGGGCTGGCCAGTGGACTGAAGTGTAGTACCGGCGGCTAGAGGAGTCGCTACCGGCTTCGAATCCAAGAGGTCGGATCGAACAAGAATGTCCCTTGCATATTTGGCTTGAGAGAGAAACAGGCCATCTTGTGTGTAGTGAACTTCCAGACCCAGAAAATAATTAAGCTTTCCCAGATCCTTAATCGAGAACTCACGGTTCATGTCGGAGATGAGCCGTGAAATGGAACCTTGATCGTTACCTGTCACAATAATGTCATCCACATAAACAAGAAGATACAGAGCAATACTACCCTTGGCGAAGATGAATAGGGATGTGTCGGATTTGCTGCAGAAGAAACCAAGACGGATCAAGTAATCACTCAGGCGCTGAAACCAAGCACGAGGCGCCTGCTTTAAGCCGTAAAGAGCTTTCGAGAGTTTGCAGACATGATTCGGGAACTGAGCATCCGTGAAGCCAGGCGGCTGTTCCATATAAACAGGAGAGGAGAGAAGACCATTCAGGAATGCATTTTTGACATCGAGCTGGTGCAGGGGCCAGGTGTGGTGGACGGCGAGTGTAAGAACAACTCGGACAGTGGTTGCCTTGATAACTGGACTGAAGGTGTGGGAGAAATCAAGACCCGGAAGCTGAGTGAATCCCTGAGCCACCAGCCGTGCTTTATAACGATCAATGGATCCGTCGGGAAGGAATTTGGTCCGGAAAACCCACTTGGAGCCAATGATGCTGACGTCAGCTGGTCGGGGCACTAATGTCCAAGTGTCGTTAGAACGGAGAGCAGACATTTCTTCCTTCATAGCCGCCATCCAGTGAGAATGCTTGGCTGCAGATTTAAAACCACGTGGTTCCTGGCTAGATAAGAGAGCAACATGAAGATCAGTGTTAGCAAAATTGGCAACATATCGTGGTCTAAAGATACCGGCCTTGGCTCGGGTTATCATGGGATGGGAGGGCTGAGCTTGGCGAGGTTGGGGAGCTTCGGCATTAGGGTTAGGGTTAGGGATAGGATTAGGGTTCGGGTGGGGGCGGTTAGGGTTTGGGTTAGGGTTTGCGGCGTGAGGTTGAAGAGCGCCGTTAGGGTTCGGGGTTAGGGTGGCTTGGGGAGCTTCGGCCGAGCAGATAGAGCAAGGTGCGGAAGAGTGAGCTGGGACGTTAGGGTTTGGCGAGGGAGGTGAGGGCTGGAGAGATGTCGTCGAGGATGGTTCGACGAACGTAGAGATTTGGAGGGAGGCAGCGGCAGATGATGGCGAGTTCGACAGGTAGGGAAAGTGCGTCTCATCGAAACGTGCGTGGCGAGTAACATAGATGCACGCCGTAGCAGGATCGAAACACTTAAAACCCTTGTGAACGGATGAGTAACCTAGAAAGATACAAGGCACACTACGAAGGCAGAATTTGTTTGCAGCGTAGTCCCTTAAACAAGGATAAACGCGACAGCCAAATGGATGAAAGGAGGAGTAGGATGGGGCAGAGCCGTATAGGAGTTGGAAAGGAGAATTACCATCTAGGATGGGTGTAGGAAGACGATTGATGATATAGACAGCTGTGCTAAAAGCTTCTACCCAATAAGAAAGAGGAATGTTGGCGTGAAAAAGAGCAGTGAGGCCAGTTTCAGTGATATGACGATGTTTGCGCTCAGCCCGACCGTTTTGACTGGGAGTATAAGGACAGGAAAACCGATGGTGGATACCCTTTGATTGGAAAAAATCACGGACATTATGATTAGTAAATTCAGTTCCACCATCTGATTGGAAGGTTTTGATTTGACAGGAAAATTGATTTTCTACAAAGGCAGTGAAGATTTTCAAATATTTGAAAAAATCAGATTTTCGTGCTAGAGGATAGAACCAGGTAAAGCGTGAAAAATCGTCAATAAATATCACATAGTAACGAAAATTTGAAGCAGAATTGACAGGTGCCGGACCCCAAAGATCACAATGAATTAAATCAAGAAGATGCACAGAGCGCTTTTCATTAAGTGAAAAGGGAAGTTTGGAACTTTTAGCAAGCTGACAAGAATTACAAAGACCACTAGACAGAGAACGACTGGAAAGGGAAATTAAACCTAATTTATTGAGAAGGAGCAGGGACTCGGGCGAAGTGTGACCCAAGCGGGAATGCCAGATATCCATGGATGCTTGCAGGCGTCTCGGACTTGCGTTGGCAAGAAGAGCGATGCAATCTCCATCCAGAACATACAGACCATCTTTACGGTGACCGGTGGCAAGAACATGATTTGTGTGTCGGTTCTGAATAAGAAAAGAAGAATGTGAGAAGACAACACGGAGAGGAAGATCAGTGGTTAACTTACTGACAGATAAGAGATTTTTAGTGATGGAAGGAACGACAAGGACATCAGATAAGACAATATGAGAGTGAAGGGTGACAGTACCAGTGTGGGTAATAGGAAGTCGGGCACCGTTACCTACAGCCACTTGCTGATTACCAGAATAAGGAGTAGATGTATCAAGGATGGCAGGACTGGAAGTCATGTGGGCAGAGGCGCCAGTATCAATGTACCAATCCGAATGATCGGAAGACGGAATTGAGCAACCTGCGGAGAAGGCCTCGGCGAGATTAGAAGACGGCTGCGGAGAATATCGTTGAGGGCAATGGGATGCGTAGTGGCCATTTGTGCGGCAGATTTGGCAATGAGGAGGGCGTTTCTGATTTTTCTGGCCACCACCTTTCTTTTGGTTCTTTGGGTATGATGGACGAGAGGCCGCTGGAGGAGGACCAAGGATGCCGCGGGCAGAGGAACCTGAGGAATTGCTGTAGAAGGCGACAGATGCTGGCGCAGGAGGATCTAGAGAATCCTGGAACAGTGAAAAACTCTCCGCTTTGGCGAGCAGATCACTGAAAGACGGAATAGTAGGGAGGGCCATCTGTGCGGCTGAGAAGTTCATGAAAGAAGATCCAAGGCCTCGGAGGAACCAGTGAGCCTTGTCGGTGTCGTCAACGGGGCGACCAATGGCAGAAAGCTGATCGCAGATAGCTTTGAAGGCACGGCCGTATTCCTTGACTGAACGATCACCTTTTTTTAAGAGTTGAAGTTCATCTTTCAGTTGAATCTCCCTGGTCTTGGATTTGTGACTGAAGGAGGATTCTAGAGCGAGCCAGACAGAACGGGAAGAGGCACACCCTAGGGTTTCTGCCATGGCTTCTTCGGAGAGAGTGGACAGAAGGAGACTAAGGAGGCGTTGATCTTGTAAACGCCAAGAAGTATAGGCCGGATTCACAGTAGAGATGCCTGCGATGTCCGTAAGGGTTGTGGGAGGAGAGGGATTGGAGCCATCGACATAACCAATGAGATTTTGGCATGTCAGGAGCGGAACGATTTGACCGCGCCATAGGAGATAGTTAGAGGAAGTGAGTTTTATTGTAATCATGTGCACGAGAGTTGAGAGGGGGAGAAGGTCGGGGATTGGATTAGGATCGGCCATAATAGAGGAAGAAGGGATAGGGTTTATGGGATTAGGGTTAGGGTTTTAAGTAGGAAGAGAGGACACGCGAGCGTGAGGCGTCGCGCGCGGAGGAAGAGGGAGGGGGTGCGGAGGCGAGGTGACGGCCGGCGTGAGGCGGGCACGACGGAGGCGAGAGTAGGACGAAGCAACACGAGCGTGAGGCTCGCGAAGAGGGAGACGAGCGCGAGAAAGAGCAGAAGGAAGGCCGGCGGACGTGAGGTCTGCACGGCGGAGGGGAGGGGAAGGAGGAGAGGGTGCGCGAGCGTGGTGCTTGCGAACGAGAGTGAGAGGAGGGCCGGCGGACGTGAGGTCTGCACGGCGGAGGAGAGGGGAAGGAAGAAGGAGGCTAGGGTTTTCTGGAGAGAGATCGGCGAGAGAGGAAGAGAGAGTGAGGTCAGGATCGCGGTTAGGCTGATACCATGATAGACCAATAATATTTGCCTCAATAATGAATTGTATTATTGATCAAGTATATATAGAGTATTACAAGATATGAATAAATAAATAAAAGATACAAAAGATTATCAAACAATAAGATATGCTAATGAGTTGTTGAGATATCTTGGGCATGCATATCTTCATGTATATCTCTAATAATGACTAAATAACGATTTGTGATGTTGAAGTTTATTATAAACGAAAACAATATTTCTTACATATTTTATTGTTTATAAGACTAAGAGAGATACAAAACATTTAAAATTGAGAGATATATAAATAAATAAATTGAGATACATTATGTGAAAAAAATATAAATACTATGGAAAAATATATGTACATAATATTTAATAAAAGAAAAAGAATTGGGAATATAAGTGTACCATGTAGATCCACCTTTGCATTTAATGGTATAAAAATCTTTCAATATTTTAAATTTTAAAAATGAATTGTAAACTCATTGATCTAATGGACTGATATGAAAACCGAAACCTTAAGGTTACTTAGAATCAAGATACTTTTATTCAAAAAAAGTTTTTAACCCGAACTAACTCAGAGCTAATAATCGGGGTCGGTCCTGAGATCGTGCGAGAGGTGCGTCGCACCGGGCCTAAAAAATATTGGGGCACCAGTTTTATAAAATTTTTAGTATTAATATATTATTAATTTATTTTTGTATTGAATTTACAAAATTGTATTAATCCCAAAATAAATTAATTCACCTTTAACTCAATTAAAACAAAACAGTAGATGACTTAAATTTATATTGTCCTGTAATACTTTAAAAATTATATTTTAAGATTTAAAAATGTGAATAGTAGATATCAAAATACTATTCCTCACAATATTATATTAGTTATTTTATGATTTAAAAATGTTATTAGTCTATTTAAAAGAGCATGAAAAAAATTGTTCTTGAATTGTGCAAAAATGATCTAATAGATTGTTAGTTATTTTATAGCAAATAAATTGTGAAATTCTTAATGGTGAGTTTGGTTAGATAACAAAAGAGAATTATAAGGTTATCTGTAAATAATAGTCATGCATTTTGCTTCTTTATGTTATTTAAAATTTGTTTATTGATGAATATAATCAAAACTTGCATGATTTCAAAGTAAAAAAACATACATTTTTTTTTTACAATTTATAATTTTTGAACAACTTGTAATTAAAAATTATATGAACCATATAATTATAAAAACTAGCAATTAAATAACAACTCTTACAGCAAAAAGTTGTAAGATTTTACAAGAGTAGATAGAAGAAAGCAACGAATGGGAAGGCCACACGTGTACAGTATTGTAGATAGGGTTTAGAGAAAGTGGGCATGATGAAGATACACAGGAATAAGCATCATGCATTTAAAAACCATCAAAAAAAAAAAAAAAAGGATTTCTTCCAATAAAAAAAAAACAACCAAAAACAAGAATTAAAAAGGCGATGATTGAATTGGGTGACATCAAGCCTCATTTTGGGTTATATTTCTCTTGCGCAAAATCTTGGTTGGAGAGAGAGAGAGAGAGAGAGAGAGGCGTGCAGTGAATTTCATGATTCAAATTGTGTTGGCTTCAAAAGATAAATGGCGTGCTTAGCCAGGCGCACTCAATCATCACCATCACCAACACAACATCAATTCTCCCTACCCAATAAAATCTATCAACTTTTTTTTTTTTTAATTTATATATAAACCACCAAATATTCACAAACCCAACGTCCCAATATAATTGTCACACACAACTAAGTTGTGAAATATTAATAAAATCAGACTACACTTATTGCATACCATAAATTATTTTAATATGAAAATGCAAATTTTGGTGTATTATAATTTATAGGAATGATTGATGAAGAAGAAGATGGATGATGATGTGGGTGCATGCATGGATGATGGACCACTAGACATGGTGATGGATAATAATCTCCACGTATTATTAATAATAATAATTAATAAATATTCTCCTCTTTTGGATTTGATTGGCCACATGTCGAATGATGGTGCAGGGGCATGGCTCTGGATTTATGATGTCAAATGTGCATCAGCATGATGGTGATGCAGCATGCATAATCAATGGTGATGATGGACTTACCTAAACTGAATCATGATGTTCATCTGACCCATCTTAGACATTGAGCGAGTCGAGCCGAGTATATATAAGTTCGAATTTGAGCTCAATTAGGCTAATTTGAATTTGATTTTTTTTAATTTTAATAAAAATTTAAATTATTTAACAATACAAATTTTAAATTATATTATGCTCAGCAAATTTCATGAATATAATTCAAACCTAAACTCAACTCGGGCTTGAACTACGTAAAGCTTACAAGTCTACTGAAACGATAATTATGGGGCTCGAGCTCAAATTCAACTCAATTAATATCGAGTTGATTTTGAGTTTTTGTTCAAGTTGATTTGACTCATGCTCGCCCTATCTACAATCCATTGAGCATATATAAGATTTTATTTAGAAAATCTTATATAAATACTATTAAATTAGCACCTTCTTAGTTAAACATTAGCATTGAAATGCTTGGTTTGGAATCTCCTTCTTTCGAAACCTTCATTTGATTTGGACCTAACTTCTTCATACATTCTTATTTACATCAACAACCACCAAACTTTTGCCAAACCCCAAACATTAGGAAGTTTGTCTACCTTCATTTTTATTTTATTTTATTTATTTACTAGGCAAGATGCATATGGTTGTTATGATTGTTTGTGGTTTTTATCTTACAGTATACTTTTGCGTAGAGATAGAATAATTTTGAGTTAATTAGTTGGATTATGTAATATGTTTTGTCAATCCTAAATTTAAGATGTCACTCAAAATAAATATACATTGGAATTGTTGGGCCCTAAATATAATATGTTATGCATATTATATCAAAGGACTGATTACTAATTATTAAATGACGGGGTTACAGAGATGATATGATGAATGTAGGTTCGATCGGGTCGCCAATCAATAACCAATCGAACCGATCGAACCACTCCCATGCCTTGA
>JAPKLW010001740.1:89532-146196 GCA_026898455.1 Plectranthus barbatus
CCCCCCTCTCTCTCTTGGATTTTGGACTGACACTTCAAGAAAGTTAGCTTCTTTTATCTTCATTAATTCTTCTTCACTTATCCATGTACCCTTTGATTGCTCGTTTCTTGATACTTGATTCAATTGCACGAGGAGTCTCTGTTTGTTGGTTTTAATCCTGGGTTCTACTTTGGTTTGTGGTTTGTTTGTTATTTCGTTTCATTCAATAGAATTTCAACCAGAAAATTTAGAATATTGAAAATCATGAGAGTTCAGTGAAATTTCATGCTTTTGGAAATGTTATCAGAGTTTCTTGATGATTCTTGGAAAAGCAGATTGATTGATTTCTTGGTGTTTGTTACATTTGATGAATCTTTCAGCTGAAATGCAATGCTTTAGCTTGCAGGTATGCTTTCTTACACTGGAATAATGGGAGAATCTTCATCTTCATCTTCTTCTTCATCTTCACAAGAAACTGCAATTGGGATCGACATCGGCACTTCAAATTGCAGCGTTGCAGTCTGGAACGGCAGTGCAGTAGAACTCATCACGAACCACCAAAACCAGAACTCTACGCCGTCGTACGTCACCTTCAAAAACCAGATTCCCGTGGGAGGAGTGAGAAACGATCAGTCTGCTCATGAGAGAGAGATGCTCTCCGGCGCTGCAGTCTTCAACGCCAAACGTCTGGTCGGCAGAGACGACATAGACCCCATCGTTCGCGCCAGCAAGAACCTCCCCTTTCTGGTGCAGACCACCAACACCGGCATCAGACCACTCATCGCCGCATTAGTAAACAACAACTGGAGATCCACCACTCCCGAACAAGTCATCTCCATTCTCCTCACTCAACTCAAAACAACAGCTCAACTTCACCTCAAGCGCCGCCTGCGCACAGCCGTCTAGACCATTCCGGAGTCGTTTAACCGAGTCCAATCGGCTCGGATCGAGAGCGCTTGCTTCAGAGCTGGTCTCGAAGTTGTGAGGCTGATACCCGAGCCAGCTGCGGTTGCGACGTTATATGCAAAGCAGATGCAGCAGGAGAGAATCACAAAACAAAGAAATGTGGTCATCTTCAACATGGGCGGTGGGTTCTGTGATGTAGCGGTGGCGACGACTGAAGCTGGAGTCTCGGTGATAAAAGCCATTGCAGGGGCAGTATTAGGAGGTGAAGACATACTCTTAAACACGATGCGTCACATCCTACCAGATATGGACACCCAATTCTCCACCCATGGGATTGATGAAGACAAGAGAGTGTTAATGGGGATGCTTCGTGCTGCCACACAAGACGCAATCCACCGACTCTCCTCGCGATTCTGTGTCGATTTCGAAGTGAGCTTGGGGAATGGGAGAAGAATCCGCAAGTTTCTGGGGAGATCGGAGTTCGAGGAAGTGAATGAATGGATCTTCGAGAGATGCAAGAACCTAATAAGGAAGTGCATATACGATGCACGTATGGAAACAAGCGATATAAACGACGCCATCCTCGTCGGCGGTTGCTCAAACATCCCAGCTCTGAGAAAGATCGTCGCAGGTACATGTCTGAGAGATCTATACACCGGAATCGACCCCTTGGCGGCGGCGGTCGGAGGTGCAGCTCTAGAAGGCGCGGCAGTAACCGGGCGTTTGGACATTCAAACAAAGCATGCAACAACACACGGCATTGGAGTGAGAGGAGAAGGAGACGACATACCCATTATAATACTTCAGAATACAACGTTGCCGGTTAGAAGAAGCATGATGTTCACAACTGCGAAGGATAACCAAGCGGAGGCGCCGATCAGTGTGTACGAGATCGACGAGAGAGAAATGAGACTTAGGTATCGTCATCATCTCCTGGGGTATTTCACGATCACAGGGATACCGGCAGCAGCAAAGGGCGTCCCGCAGATCGAGGTGTGGCTGGACGTTGATGCAAGAAATGTGTTGAGAGTGTCTGCAGGGTTATTATCTCAGAATCCGGCGGGTCGCGCCGTGGAAGTCCGGATGCCGACGGTGGATGATGGGCATATCTGGTGGGAGGAGGAGACTTTCGCACGTGCTAGGACTAATTTTGATTTGGCGCCGGTCTAGTTGTAGACAAAACAAGAATTATGAGATGAAAGAGATTCAATGCACTTTAATTCGATTTTAAGCAAGCCTTAAAACAGATTTTCCTAATATCTTTGTTTATGTTTTTCTTTCTGCATATTTTATATGTGCTTAAAATATTACACTTTTTTTTTTATATTATTATTATTATTATACATGTAATGCTAATAAAAAAATATGTTTTTATTTATTTTTATATAATTCACATATATGTTTCTTATCTCAACTGTAAGATAATCAATTTTAAAGCTCTTTAATCTTAGCATCAAATATTTGCAAACCTTATTTTTCAAAATGGATCATGTATCAACATGTATTGATAACTTTGATTATTGCATGACTTTCAAAGTCTTTTAGAGGTATTATATACATGTGAATCGTGCAATTACAACATATGCAATCGCATAATTATGGTTGATTTCATATATTTATTTGATTTTATGCTTTAGACTAGCTCATTTTGTAGGTATTGGAACAAAAAAAAAAAGGCAAAAACTTGCGTTAGGCAGGCCTAAACGGTTTAGGCGGGTTTTATCCTACCCAAATGAGTTCACCCATCCCAAATAGGGTATATTATATGGGTTTGGGCTTGGGTTAATGGATAAAACCCGCTTAAAGCTTGGGTTAATGGATAAAACCCGCCTAAATCGTTTAGGCCTGCCTAACCCAAGACCTTCCCAAAAAAAAATGTTTGAAGACAATACCCACAGAAAATTCTTGTAGCTAGCATGCAGAAGGCGTCCAAAAAATCAATCATATCTCTCTCAATACATTAATGATTGTTATCTTATATTGCATATCTATGACTATGAAGAGGTAATCAAGTCAGCATTCCTTTAGCAAGCAGAACCCCAACAATTAATGACCAAATTCGTAAGATTACGAATATTTAGACTTCTCGCTTTGCGACGGGTTGTTGAGCCAAGAACTCCCTCTATGGTCTTTTCGAGGATACGGGGTTTCGGGAACTATAGATCCAAATGACAGAAAAATGGCGAAGTAATATACGAAATAAAAATAAAGCGAGTGTAGATAATCGTGAGAATGTAATTTAATATCGAACAACTGGCCCGACGTAGTTAAGCTCGGCAGGTCAATAGATACATCTCAAAATAACAACTTGAAAGTAGGTGAATGATGAAGTTCAGTTCGATAGTATAATGCATGGGTAGATGCCGAAAATTGGCTTACACATGGTTATTTATAGGGGTTCGCATGCATTAGGGTTTCCAAGATTCTCGCTAGGTCTGCTGAGTATTCCTTACTTTTTGATGTTTTGATGGGTCAAAGATTGTAAGTCATTTTAGTCAGTTTTTCCAGTTTCTAGAGTTCTAAACTTGTAATCCTTGTATAGGATCAATTTGAGTTGTAATAGAACTTAGGCTGAAGACCGAGCAAAGGAGAATGCTCGAGAACTGACTATCAACACGCCTAGCCTTGACCTAAAACTGTGTTGGAGCACTCAGTTTAAGGTCCTACCATACTGACAATAAGAAGTCAGTATGAGAGCTTTCCCGAACTGACTAAGGAAAAGTCAGTTCAAGGGATTTCCATACTGAAAAGGAGAAATCAGTATGAGGGCGTTTTCCATACTGACTATGACTAGTCAGTATGAGGGTTTACCATACTGATTCTGGGAAGTCAGTATGAGGGCAAAGTTGTACTAACTATTAATAGTCAGTATCAGAGCATCTACCTTTAAAGAATGAGTTTTTTGAAAGATATCAAAGCTCAGTCGGACTCAGGCATTCATATGCCCAAGTCAGTACGAGGTTATCCAAAAACTGGGATCCCTCGGACTGAGAAGAAGTCTGACATAAAGTTAGTGTAACGTACACTGATGCTGCAGAGCAGAAAGGAGACCTAAGGCATGGGCTACGATTGAGCAATATAATCCATGAGTCTAACGTCTGAATTTATGTGTCTAATGGATAGAAACTCAAATTGCCATAGGTCCTCCTCTATATAAAGGCCTGCCCTGTAGGGTTTTCCCGTGAACCGAATCACCAAAATCAAACTGAACCGGATCGATTTATGGATTTTGTGCACAATTAAATACATGATAAACTCTAGCATGCTCCTATGAATTTAACACTAGATTTGTGGATTGAGAGATTACCGTAACTCCGTAGTGTCTGTACCGATCTTTTGCGTTTGAATTTCCAACTTCAATTCAACCACGCAATCCGATTTTGTCTGCGGAAACAGAAATTAGAGATCTAATTTCTAAGATAAAATCGAAAACAACAAAGAAGAAGAAAAGAAAATCTTGTTCTCCAGATGAGATCTTCAGGGTTGTGTCCCAATGCTGTTCAGATCTACTACTGGTGAGGACTCCATAGATCTGTGGCTTGAGCAGGACCAGAATCGAAATTCTCCTCCCTCTCCCTCAAAAACGGCGCCCCCTCTCTCTCTCCTAGGTTTAGGGTTTTTTAGTTGTGTTATAACTTATGAGAGAGAGCTGTCTATTTATAGACCTAGGGTTGTAAACCCTAATGGGCTCCTGAGCTCAATTCAGCATATTTATTTGGGCCAGACCTGGGACCTAATGCAAATAATAAGTGGGCCTATAAATTAATTAGTACCCATGTCCACAACCCATGACACAATTAATTAATTAATATTAATTCTTTTTCACCAAAGAATTAATACTGACCTACCCCTTTATTACCACGTTATGAAAACGAGCTGCATTAATTGAGAATCCCCATATTTAAGGTTACCGGATATCCATTAATTAATCAGAGCCTTGATCACTGATCGCTAAAATTATTAGCGACTTAGCATAGCTAATAATATAGCGGCAAATGTAATTATCGATCCCTCGAGGAATGAAATAACGAATATCTTAAGTACTGAATTATAGTTTCTCGGAAGATTGTTTGAGGCGATCAAACTTTGAAAAGAGTTTTGTATTATAAATTTCAGAAATAGTTTGAAAACAATTATTAATTAAAGAAAATCTATTATAATAGGCAAATTCAATGAGTTGTTCAGATAAATGCAAGAGTTCAGATTCTAGGGATTTGAGTACTATCTCTACTAACATGTAAAATTAAATTCATCAAATGCCAATTTAATTCCTTGAAAGATGGAAATCAGGAAAATATTGCAAACTTCGTTTTAAGACAATTTACAAAGTAGATTATTGAAATCCTTTACCCTTTCGGTCTCAAGAAATAATCAATAACTCCAGAAAACAACATATATTTTTCCTATAATCTAATTCTTTCCTTTTGAGACAAGAATATCAAATTATATTGTGAAATCCTTTTCCTGTTATTCAATTATCACCTTTTGAGTCTCAAATTAATTAACTGATAACCTAATTAAGTGGCCAACAAAACCAGGTTTGAATTAAAACACAGGATTCCACAAATCAATCAAGGAAATACATTTGAATAAATAAGTTTAGAACATGTATTCAAGATAGACTTTTAACCCTAGAATCTGATTGAGAATTTAGTTCAACATATTCATAATAGAAGAAATCATGAAGAGATTAAACCTGAAATAATAATCTTGCATTAAAACTGGTGTTCAATGGAAGAGAACAATTCCATCAACTGTCTTCACCTTCACAAAATAATACTGCACAAACCTCTGCCTTGGAAATAATATATAATTCTCAAATATGACTGTCCACCCTCTAAAACTCGAATTACAGGTGTTTATATAGTGGTACAGATATGCTTCACAAGGTATCAAATCTACAAGGAAAGATAGGCCCAAAATATCTCAATTTTCCGCCCCAGCGAGATGCGTCTCGGCCGAGATAGAAGGCATCTCGGCCGAGATGAATCGATCCGTCTTTCTCTACCTCGGTCTGCCACGTGCGCATGTCGACCTTCCACCTCGGCCGAGATGAACCTTATCTCGGCCGAGATGGAGCTCCCGCGTCGATCTTCACTTGGTTGAGGTGAGCGCATCTCGGGACTTCGTCTCGGCCGAGGTACACCTCATCTCGGCCGAGACAGAGCTATGCTGCGTGCTCTTCGAACTTCCTCCAAACTTGGCCTATTTCCTACAAGATTTCACCATCATAACACCACATAACACCGACATACGATCATGCACAAATACTAATGAAAATTGCATATCTTGAACACTAAATGGACAAAAACTCAATGATAAGTTAGCGAAATAACGAACTTATCAACTCCCCCAAACTTAAACCGTTAATCGTCCTCGATTAATCTATAGACAGAAAATCAAACCAGTATGCAAGATACGAATTTTTTCAATGCCTCACAAGTCTCCAAACTATCTAAGTCACAACGATCCACATGTAATGCACAGTCAAGACTGCAATCAAACAATCCAATCATCAAAGGGAAACCTCACATCGAAAACTGTTTTCACTCATCCCTCAAGTGTTTAGGCTGTGTAACAACTCTCAATTTCAAGGTTAATGCGCACTTACCATATGTTTGACAAGTTTCTCATCTCTCCACTACTAAATAGTGTAATAAATCAAGTAATCAATTAGGTCTTAATTGGGTTGTAATGTGGCTTCCTAAGATAGGTGGGATGTTTTTGGCAAAGTAGTTCACTCCTATTCTCATTCAATCATCACACCATATTTGAACATTCAACCTCAACCACTTCATTTTTCTTTTCTTCTCTCTTTTTTTTTTTTCTTTTTTTTTCACACAACTAGAGAGCTTTAATAATACAAAAGCACTTTTTTTTTCTAAGCTCAACTTATAATTCTCATAACTCAACATTTTCCTCAAATTTTACAACTCCCAATCATCATGATTTAAATACCAGATCAAAATCCCTTTTTTCAAATAAGCATACCCATCTCACTCATTAACCATTCTAAACAAAAGAACAATTTACATGGCTCAAAAGGGCTACAAGTGGAGATTTTTAAGGTTAGTGTGTAGGATTTTGGCTAAGAAAGAACATGCCTAAAATCATTTTACTCTTATTATCACACTTATGCAACCTTGAGAGAGAAACAAGTCAAATTCTAGAAGATTATTGCATACGCACCTTGTCACACATAGAAGAAAAATTCAGGCTCAATTCTCACTTGGGTTAAAAATTGTTTCCCCTCAACAATCATCAGGTTCAATCTTAGTCTAATCATGCATAAACACACTTCACACAGCAACTCATCAAGCAGAAGACTCCTATCATTGGCTATCAATTGCAAGCAGATTCTCAATTCAATGTCCACAAACCAATCAATCATCAGTCACAGTTAATGCAGGTGGAGGATTTTTCACAATCTCAAGCCTACAAATCTTATGAGTTCTGACTGTCCTATGTTCAAGCACATGCATGCAATGCAAAAACTTAAATACTTACGAACTAACATGCTAAAGCAATAAAAACCTAGAACACAGACATAATTTTCCAAGGCAGTCAAAATCAACAAAAACAGCGTCAAATCAACAAAAACAGTAAATAAATAAATAACACAAGTTTTACAATCCCTGCCGTCATCCCCCCAAACTTATTCAACTGAATGAAGAATAAGTTTGAAAATCGAGCACGGGAAGGTAAAACTGTACCTCACTGGCCACCCTGGCCAACCTCATCAGCTGGCATGTCCTCAAGCACCCCCTGGGCCCAGCGGCGGCGAATCCTGCGGCGGCGGACGTAGGTAGATTCCTCCGGGCCATCATCACCAGCAGACAACAGCCGTCTCATCTGATCATCGAGCTGTCCAAGGCGAAGATAAACATCCTCCCGGAACCTCGCACTCCGGGAGTACTCTGCTGCTGCCGCATCCCGAGCTACTGCTGCGGCCACTCTCTCGGCAGCCTGGAAATCAGCCTGCTGCTGCATATATCGGTAGATCGTCTCCAAGTCCATGCCGGAACCGGAGGTAGAAGTACCCCCCGTATAGTGGCCTGAGGATCCTGCTCCTCTCCACTGCATGTGCTCATCATGAATGTGGTGCTCCTCCTTACCACGCTCCTCATCATCGTGCTCTGGCTGCTCTCCCCATCTCCTCTCAGCGGTCTCTCTCTCTCTGTGGCGGCTCGCTCAGCCACAGCTCTGTCCCAACGCTCCCTCTCAACCACCATGTCGGCTATCTCCTCGTGAATGAGCCTCTGGTGGTCCGGCTGGAATCCTAATCTGTGGAGGAGGCGACTCTGTGGTGCCACTCCATTCGCTGCTACGACCAGGGCCATGTGGGCAGGAGTACTCATGAACCAGTTGGTCTTGTACTCCAAGTCGGTGACGTGGGTGAGCGAGGTGTTAGGCAGAGGGAACAGATCTCCGGTGGATAACCTCAAATGGTGTGGAGGGTCTAGAACCAACATAGTCCGGGTGACCAGATGACTGACGTCCAGAACGCGCCATCCATGTGCCAGTCGGAGGTCGTCTGTGGGATATCCATAAGCTCAGGCGATGGGGGTGATCAGACCACCCCACCAGACATCCCCCCGCTTTGTCTTCTTCTGCCGGCTAATATTATCCATGATGCATCCGGCCAGGCTGACGTGGATCCCTGCAAGCATAAAATAAAGCACATGGTCCTTCTTCTGTCGGGCTTTCCCACTCTCGTGCCTCCCGTAGATACATGACCCCATCCACTTGAGAATGTAGCGAAAGACGGGGTTGTCTACATGTGAGGACTTCATGTTCCCCATGTCAAATCGGCCTTGACCCACGGGGGTAAGAGCAACAATATCTGTCCAAAATTCAGCCACCCTGAAGTCGTCGTGGTCCTGGAAGATCCCTCCAGTTGGGCACCCCAAAATAGTATCAAACTCTGACCGGGTGAGGCGGTGTGGCTGATTCATCAACTGGAAAGACATGGACATCGGCTCCGGTCCCTTCCCCCAACTCATGTGGACCTGGACAGTAGCCATGAACTCCCGAGTGAGAGTGGAATAGGTAGGCCATGTCCTGTTGAGCAAACAACCCCAACCAATGCGGCGAAAGAGAGCAGAAACATCCTCGTCAATCCCAATCTGCTCCATAGTCTGGTGATCGAGGAAGGGAGTCGCCTTGATTGGGTACGTGAGCAACTCTTCATATCTGGTACTCTCTGACACCTCATCAAACTCTGGAACATACTCGTTGTCTATACCTGCAAGGCAAAAGCTTTCCCAATTAGCATAAATTCAAACAACAAAATTATCCCCCCAATATCAGTGCCCATGTCAAATTGGCAAGCAAACATTGCTCATGACACTTTACAAAATCCAAACAATGCAATAATTTGAGAAAACAAGACAGGTTTTGAATTTTGTCAAATTGGGGAAAATCAACGTCTACTAATTGGAGCCCTAGCCAAGTGAAATTCAACTACCCAAGCAAAGTATAATACAACACGGCTAGTATATCGACTAAACATGCAATCCAAATCGAAGTATTCAAACAAAATTCAACTCAAGTCCATACTTCACACAAGTTCCCAATTAAAGTATAAACCCTGATTTTGCAATGTATGGGCATGAAAACCAATATAGAGCAAAGAACTTGTAAGAGATTGAGGTTAGGAACTTACCGGCCATGGAGAATCGTTGAACTCGAGAAGATGAAGGTTAGGGAGTTCTTCTTTTTTTTTTTCTTTCGTGCATGCGTGTGTGAAGTAGTGGGGAAAAGAAAACTGTTCGTGCCTTTTAAAATTTTAAACCCCGCACCTCTGTCTCGGCCGAGGTGGGATCTAACTCGATTGATGCATAAAAATTTCACTGTCTCGGCCGAGGTGGGCTCTAACTCGGCTGACGCAAAAATACTTTTTTTTCATTATTTAATAAAAACAAAACGGGGTGCGAAACACTTACCTCACCCGAGATGGGCATCTCGGCCGTGGCAAAGGTTGCCTCGGCCGTTTTGAGTTCTGACTCGGCCGAGACAGAAGCTTGTTCCTCGCAACCATTCAACTCAAACAGATGAAATTTTAAAACATGACATGATTAAAACAAAATTTAACTAGACATAAAACTGATTCTAGTCTACTAACACTTAATAAACCTAATTAATGACCATAAAAACAAAGAAAATTGGGTTACCTCCCAACAAGTGCTTGGTTTAATGTCGCTAGCTCGACATTACCTTTCTTCACGGTCTGTCTAGGTAGTAGGTCTCCACAACACAGATTTGTTGAGGGCTGTAGTATCGCTTCAGGTTACTACCACTGACTTTAAAGGTAGTGCCATCTTGTCCTGCCAGCTCGACCACTCCATTGGGGAAGGTACTAACAACAGTGTAAGGGCCCTTCCACTTGGACTGCAATTTTTCGGGCATGAACCGGAGGCGAGTGTTGAACAGTAGCACTCGATCGCCTGAACTGTAGACCTGAGAGCGAATCCCTTGGTCATGGAACTTCTTTGCCCTCATCTTGTAGATTACACTGTTCTCATAGGCCTCATCCCGCAAGTCTTTCAGCTCGTTCAGGGCCATGGCTCGAGTTGCCGCAGCGTGTCTCCAGTCCATGTTGAGCACTTTCAGTGCTTTCCATGCCTTATGCTCCATCTCTACAGGTAAATGACAAGATTTGCCAAAGACAAGCTGATACGGAGTCATACCTATAGGAGTCTTGTAGGCGGTGCGGTAGGCCCATAGTGCATCATCCAAGCTGATCGCCCAATCCTTTTTCTGCTTGACCGTCTTCTCCAAGATCCACTTGATTTCCCTGTTGGAGAGCTCAGCCAGTCCATTCCCTTGAGGGTGGTATGGTGTGGTAACTCTATGCTTTACTCCGTACCTAGCAAGAAGTGAAGCACGCAATTTGTTAAGAAAATGCGAACCACCATCACTTACCAAGGCTCTCGGCGCTCCAAAGCGGGTCATCAGCTTCTGCAGGAAGTTGACCACGACTCTCGAATCATTCGTGGTGGTAGGAATAGCCTCCACCCATCTCGAGACGTAGTCCACTGCGAGTATAATGTATGAGAAGCCTCTGGAGGATGGGAATGGTCCCATGAAGTCTATCCCCCAGACATCAAAAATCTCAACCTCGATCACAGGTGTCTGCGGCATCTCAACTTTCCGGGAAAGGTTGCCAGTCCTCTGGCATCGGTCACAACCAGTAATCTAGCCCCGACAGGTTTCGTGGATAGCAGGCCAGTAAAATCCGCTTGCCAGAATCTTGAAAGCAGTTCGATTGGCTGAATGGTGACCACCTGTAGGAGAAGAATGGCAGGCCTCATATATCTGCCACCACTCAGACTGCGGAACACAACGCCGAATAATGCCATCGGCACATCTGCGCCACAGGTAGGGATCCTCCCAGTAGTAGAATCGGACCTCGTGCAGGAATTTCTTCTTTGCATAAGGGGAGCTGTCTGGAGGAAGGGCACCAGTGGCAAGGTAGTTTGCATAGTCGGCAAACCACGGTGTCTTGGATTCGAGCATCGCTCTCAAATCTTCAATGTAGCACATCTGCTCATCAGGGAATGTCTCCCGAATCCTCAACCCCTGCTCTTCTGCCTCAGATGAGGGCTCCAAACGCGACAAGTGATCAGCTATCACATTCTCGCTCCCTTTCCTGTCCTTGATCTCCACATCAAACTCCTGAAGGAGTAGGATCCATCTGATCAACCTGGGCTTGGCATCCTGTTTAGCAAAGAGATATCTGATAGCAGCATGGTCAGTAAAAACAATAGTTTTCGACCCAATAAGATAGGGCCTAAACTTATCAAAAGCGTAAACGACTGCTAGCATCTCTTTTTCTGTGGTAGCATAATTACACTGCGTCGGGTTCATGCTCTTGCTGGCGTAGTGGATGACATGGAACAACTTACCCCTCAGCTGGCCTAAGACTGCTCCTACAGCATAGTCACTAGCATCACACATAAGTACAAACGGCTCACTCCAGTCTGGAGAAGTCAGAACAGGTGCAGTGACTAAGGCCTTCTTCAATTGCTCAAAAGCCTGCAAACAGTCAGAGTCAAATACAAAAGAACCCGGCGTGGCCAAGAAAACTCCTCACTCCCTTCACGTTGGCTGGTGGTGGCATCTTCTCAATTGCAGTGATTTTTGCTCAATCCACTTCCAGTCCTTCAGCTGACACTCTATGTCCCAAGACAATCCCTTCACGTACCATAAAATGGCACTTCTCCCAATTCAGACACAAGTTGGTCTCGGTACACCTCTCCATGAGGGTAGCTAAGTTCTGCAAACACATATCAAAAGAACTACCGAAAACAGAGAAGTCATCCATGAATACCTCCATGATGTCCTCTATCAGATCGTGGAAGATGGCCATCATGCATCGCTGGAAAGTCGCAGGAGCATTGCAAAGGCCAAAGGGCATCCTCCGGTAGGCGAATACACCATAGGGGCATGTGAAAGTTGTCTTGTGCTGATCCTCAAGTGCCACTGCTATCTGGTTGTACCCTGAATAACCATCAAGAAAACAGTAAAAGGGGTAACCAGCAAGTCTATCTAACATCTGATCAATGAATGGCAGTGGAAAATGATCTTTGCACGTAGCAGCATTGAGGGTCCTGTAGTCGATGCAGAACCGCCATCCTGTTACCGGTCGGGTGGCGACCTCTTCTCCATCATTGTTCTTGACGATCTGCATCCCTTCTTTCTTTGCAACCACCTGAGTCGGGCTCACCCATTTGCTGTCTGAGATAGGGTAAATCATCCCGTGGTCGAGAAGTTTCAGTACTTCTTTCTTCACTGCTTCCTGCATGATGGGGTTAAGCCTTCTCTGTGCTTGCCTCTTCGGTTTGGCATCTTCCTCCAAGATTATCTTGTGCATGCAAACAGAAGGGCTGATTCCCTTGATATCCCCCAGTGTCCAGCCTATAGCAGCCATGTGTTGTCTCAGAACCCGTAGTAGCTTGTCCATCTCAACCTGCGTCAGAAAAGAAGACATGATTACAGGAAAAGTGTCGTTTGGACCAAGGAATGCGTACCTGAGATGGGAAGGTAGAGGTTTTAGGTCTAGAACAGGCGGATCGGAGTTAGATTGTCCCACGACGGCCTCTGTCTCGACCGAGATGCCTCGTGTTGGACGAATCCCTTTTCCACGTCTCTCTGTTTCGACCGATTTAACCTTCGAATCGACCGATTTTCCTGTCTCGGCCGAGATGGAGTTTATCTCGGCCGCTATGGATATTTCAGCCGTTCTTCCTCTCGCCACGGCCGTTCTGCTTCGATCTCTTATCTCGGTCGATTTGCTCTTTACGTCGGGCGAGACAGAGCTTTTTCCATGTTTTTCCTCCAGTATTATGCTGAACCGGCCTGGCAGCTTCTCTCTTTTTAACTCTTTATTCCTTGGAACTTCTTCGAATATGTCCAGCTCCATCACAAGGTCTTGGATTTCCTCATTAGTAGTGTCAAGATCTGTAGAAGAAAAGAGAGAATGCAGTAAACAATTCTCGAGAAAATCAGGATCAGGTTTAAGCGAAGAGAAAGGTGAAGAAGTCACCTGCTCAAAGCAATTGATCATATGACACTCCTCTTGATAGCTTCCGTCGTCGTACTTCTGCATGGATTTTTAGATTGAAAAGGTCACTGACTCATTGTCGACGCGGAATGTCAGTTTCTCATCTCGAATATCGATCAGGGCTCCTCCGGTCCTCAGGAATGGCCTCCCCAGAATCAGCGGGATGTTGTGATCCTCCTCCATATCTAAAATAACAAAATCAGCAGGAAGTATGAAATCTTTGACCTTTACCAGTACATCTTCAACAATCCCTTTAGGATGTGAGATTGATCTATCAGCCATCTGAAGTGTGATAGTTTTCGGCTTGATGTTTCCAATCTCCAGTCTTTTGAATATCGACAACGGCATCAGATTAATGTTTGCTCCAGAATCGCAAAGCACTTTGCCGAACGTCTCTCCCCCTATAACACAAGAGATAGTGAAAGAACCAGGATCTTCCCTCTTTAAGGGCAACTTCTTCTGAAGTATTGCGCTGCATTCTTCAAACAGATTCACCGTCTCGTGTTTCAGCATAGGTCTTTTCTGCGCCACCATATCCTTCAGGAATTTGATGTACCCTGGCATTTCCTGCAAAGCTTCTACAAGCGGAATGCTAATGTGTACTTTTTTCATATTTTCTAGGAACCATGCATACCTTTCATTCATCTTTGACTTGGCGAAGCGTTGCGGATACGGCATAGGAGGGCGATGAGTAGGCTTGACCGGCGTCTGTCCCGACCGAGATTTAGTCTGCCCCGGCCGAGATGTTGTGGATGCAGCGGTCACATTTGGCTTCTCTGTCTCGACCATTTTGGGCTCTGTCTCGGCCGAGACAGAGCCTTCCTCGGCAGGTTCCTCTCTCTGCTCTGCCTCTTCTCCTTCCGATTGGCCTGCTTCGGGATTCTTTGGCCCTTGATACGATTTTCCACCTCTGAGAGTGATGGCATTGACCTCGCCCTTCTGATTCTTCGGATTGAGTTGAGTGTTGCTCGGAAGGTGGCCGGGTTTGTGCTGGTTTCCAAGAGCATTTGCGATCTGGCTAACTTGTGTCTCAATTATCTTCAAGTGCTTCTGCATTGCGTCAACCTTGTCATTAATCCCTGAGACTTCTTGATCAAGCTTTCCTACTTTGTCGGTGGACCCTTCCATGAATTTGGCTAGGATTTCTTCCAGGTTGGGATTTTTCTTCTCAACAATTTCCCCACCTTTAGTCGCGAAGTTCGCCGGTGGTTGTTCTGCTCCTTGAGGGTTTGAATAGGAGAATCCAGGATGATTCCTTGCAGCATTAGGATTGTATCCTTGATTGTTTTGCTGATAGCCTCCTCGGTAGTTGTTCTGGAAGTTCCCTCTCTGAACAAAATTCACATCCATACAATCTCCTTCCTCTTTGATTTGAACTTGCTCTACTGCAGCCACTTGCTTTCCGACTTTCAGAGCTGCAAAGTCCTCTCGCAACTTTTTGAGTTCAGCTTTCATGTCAATTTCTTTAGTAGTAGCCTTCTCCACAGCTTTGACAGGCCTTTGTCGAACATTGGACCATCTCTGACTATTATTGGCCATCTTTTGGAAGAAGTCCATAGCTCTCTTGGGACCTTTTGTCATGATGGAATCCCCCAGTGTAGAATCCACTAGCTCAACTGTTTTCTCATTCAGCCCTTCATAGAAGATTTCAGCTTGATCTGCCAAACTCAGATTGTGGCCCGGACATACTCTCAGTAGTTCTTTGTACCTTTCCCAGGCTTCATGGAAATTTTCATCTGATCTCTGAGCAAATCTGGTAATTTCCTTCTTTCTTTGTCTGATGACGCTGGGTGGAAAGAAGTTGGCAAGAAAATCATCCCTCAGTTCCGTCCATGTACTAATGTTGGTTTTATCCTGGGCAGTGAACCAAGATTGAGCTTTGTCCCGCAGAGAAAAGAGAAAAAGCCGCATCCGAATGGAACTTTTGCTGACGCCATTGATCTTCATTGTGTTGCAGAGCATAAGGAATTTGTCAAGGTGAGCGTAGGGGTCCTCAGTAGCTCGGCCCCCGTACTGACTCTGTTGAACCATTTGTATTAGCCCGGACTTCAGTTCGAAGTTGTTGGCATTGATGTCGATTCTGAAATCGCTCTCTCGGAGCTTGGGTCTGTACTTCTTTTGGATTGCATCTTCATCCTCATCTGCATCAAATCTTCCCAGGCCCTCTGCTTCATCATCTTCAGCATCCTCATCATCTTCATTGTCTTCAGGTGGATCATGGTGTCTGCCGTCCCGTGGGTTACGGTTGTTTCTCTCATTCAGGATCCTGATCCTTCTCTCATTGCTTGCATCTCCCGGACCATCTCAGCTTGCTCTTCCGGTGTAAGACCGGGTGGAGGATCCTGATTGTTCTGATTGTCTTCCATGTTCTTGTTCTCACTGCTCTCGGCTCCTCGGTTCAATAACAAGATAATTCTTAATAACAAGATAATTCTTAACAATCCCCGGCAACGGCGCCAAAATTTGATCACTAATTTGTATAATGATTTTTTATAGAATAGTGACAAGTTAAAATTATCGATCCCACAGAGATTGTAAAAGCGAACACCTCATATACTGAACCATTTGTTTTCGGTTTGTTGTCTAAGTAAATATAAACTTGAAAGGGTTTTTAAGATTTAAAACTAATTTTGCAAGAAAATTAAATTAAAGCAGGGAATTAAAATCGGGTTTTAAAACACTAAAGAAAAGATCAGATTCCAGGGCAAGTTCATGTCAAGGATAGCATGCAAGGGAATTTCATCGATCAATTTAAAATAAAGATTTGGTGGAACATCAGAAAAATATCACAAATTCCAGGGTTTGGCAATTCATAAAGTAGATTATCAATTTCCTATATCCTTTCGGTCTCTAGAAAAATTGACAACTCCCAAAGAACATCATATTTATTCCTATGGATTAAATTCCTCTTCTCAGACATAATAAAAATCCATATTATCAATCCTTAAATCCATTAGTCAATTTTCACTTTTCAGTCTCAAATTAATTAATTGTGAAAACCTAATCAAAAGGCCAATTTAATCAGATTAAGAAAAAGTACAAGAATTGATAAACCAATTAAAAATATTGATCGATTTAATCACCTAAACATGCCTCCAAGACAATCACATAAACCCTAGAATCTGAATAAGGATTTACCTACACATATTCAGGTTAAACAGAAATATGGAAAGATAAAACCTGTAACACAACTTCATAGAGAAAAAAGCCTTGTAATTGCATCCAATCTTCAAAGGTTCGATCACAATCCTCACCAGAATTCGAAAGCAAATCAAGGGCAAGAAAAACTCTAGGGTTCTAGTCTCAAAAGTCGCATAATTCTCAAAATTCGCCTAATAAAAACAATATATACTAAGTTTAATTGTCCCAGCATGGAAATAACTTAAAAGCATTAAATCCCTTCAGCACGACCCGAATTTCGATCGACACAATTCCTGTCGATCGAAATGGGCTCTTCGAAATCGGACACTTGAAGCTCTGTCGACTGGTTGCCTCAGACATCCCTGTCGATCGACAGGATTTCTTCTTCTGTCGATCAGCTTGATTTTCAACGTGCTCTTCCTTTGCAACAAACCTCTGTTTTGATCGACACACTTTCTGTCGATCGAAACAGAGCCTTCGGCCAAAAATTCCAAATTCCAGACTTAGTCAATTTTCACTCCAAAAACCTGCATTTTCAAGCATAACACACAACTCAGGCATAAAAACACTACGATGCTCATAATTCAGAGTAAACACACTATAATCTAATCAAAACACCCTAAAAATCCACAGATAAGTGAACGAAATAGCGCACTTATCAACTCCCCCAAACTTGAACTATTGATCGTCCTCGATCAAAACATCAAAAGAAATGTAAATTCATGCAAACAGAGATGTGCAATGCCTCACAAGATTCATCACAATCTAAGCACACCCTCATCCAAAAGACAATGCAATCAAAATTCAATCCAAATCATCAACTGTTTTGGGAAGAACCTCACAGATAGACATAATTTTTAGCAATCGCTCATCACTCAAGTGTTCAGGACATGTGTTTCACTCAATTCAAAGTAATACAATTTTCTTAACTATAAGTTTGGCAAATTTCTCATCTCTCCACTGCTTAGAAAGTAAAACAACTCGGTGAATCAAAAAGGTCTTTAATTTGGTTGTAATGAGGCTTTTCTAGAAGGTAAGTCGTTTTAGGCTGAGTGACTAGCACACTTATGATTTTTTCAACTTCCCAACTGTCAACCCACATCACATCACTTTTTCAACTCCTCTTTCCTATACTTGTATCATATCTTTTTTTTTTTTCTAGAAATTCATCTTGCTAACAAGTTCACCAACAAGATTTTTTCAACACTTTTCTTCATCTTTTCTCTTCTTTTTTTTTTCAAGTTAGCTCAAATCCATGAGCAATCATATTTTCAACAACTCACAGCTCAATATCAACTACCCCTTCTCCTTCTTTTTTTTTTTCAATTCAATTCAATTCAATCCACAACTGGCTCACTAGAACACTACTTAAATCAAAGAAAGACTTTTCAGGCTCAAAGTGGCTACAAGTGGTCATGTATAGGGTTAGTGTTTGGGATACGGCTAAGAAAAGAGATGCCTAAAATCATTTTCACCAAGTCTTACATCAATACAGTCTCGAGAGAGAAATAAGCCAAATTCTAGAATCCAACTGCAAACTCGATCACACATGAAGGAAAAATCCAGGCACAATTCTCACTTGGTTCATTTGTTCTTCCCTAACAATATCCAATCCGAATCAAATAAATCAAGCAAAATCCAAAATCAGAGAGCAACTTATCATGCGGTATTCTCCTATCATTGGCTACTCATCATGCAATCCTAATTGTCTCAATCTCAGTGTAGACCAATCATCAATCAAACAAGTTCATATAAAAGGGAGGAATAGTACATAATCTCAAGTTGCACTTAATGGATTCTGAACTAAGAACAGTACATGGGAAAATATCAAATACATCAGAAATACCTAACTAAAGCAAATACAACTGAAAGGAAATACAGTACAGGGAAAATAACTGAAGTACAGGGAAATGAACTGAAATACAGGGGAATAAACTGGAATACACGGAAATCAAATGCAATACATCAAATCAGAAATAAGCAAGTAAATAATGGATTCCATTCCCACAAGTCATCCTCCCCCCAAACTTATTCAACACGAAGGGAAGAATAAGTTTAAAAGTCAGCTTGTAGGAAAAGAATCTAGACCTCACTCCTGCGGTGGCTGCTGATCTCTCGTTGTCCTCCTATTCCTGCGGCCATAGCGCAAGGCCGGCTCGAAATCGGCGAAGTGGTCCTCCATCCGGCGGGTCAGATCCGCCATGGCAAGATTGTGGGCGGCGTTGTAATCCTCTTGCTGTCTCCTGATGTCGGCAAGCAATGTATCCTGCACCAACTGATGATCTCGGACCTCCCTAAGCTCGGTGCGGAAACTGGCAAAATCCGCCCTCTGCTCCCGCATGAACTGGAGGAAAAGACTCCAATCGAGGACTGTGGTGGAAGAACCGGCACCGGCGTATGAAGTAGAAGCTCCACCCCCGCCCCCTGCAGTGAAAGGTGGAACAGACTGAAATGGGGGGGGCATGAGATCGGGGCGGGGCGTGGCCATGCTGTGCAGCCCATCGCCACTCCTCGGCGAGTCTCTCGGCCTCCTCCTTGCGGGTGCGAACCCGCTGATCCGGCGGTGTACCGGGATGGTGTGATAAATGGGAGGAAGGTGGATCTCCTCGTGCGTCGCGGCTCCGATCCATGTGGGCCGGCGTGGCCATAAACTAGTTATCGCGGTAAGCAGAATCCGTGACATGAGTAAGCTCTGGAGCGGGCAGAAGGAACCGGTCGCTATTCGAGAACCGGAAAAAAGAGCTCACCTCGGAAGGGTATCAGAAAGCGGAACTGCTCCAGCTGGTCAATCCGCAAGGTCCGGTCACCTCCCAGTGGGGTGAAATCATCAACAGGGATCCCAAGATGCCGGGCGATGGGAGTCACGAACCCTCCACACCAGAAATCACCCGGAGTGGCACCGGTCTGCCTCTTCCAATTCTCCATGAGGAAGGCAGCCAAACTGAGGTGGACTCCATTCAACATAGCCCAGATGCAGAAAATCTCACTCCCCCGGGCCTTCCCGTGCTCGTTTCTGCCAAAAACGGAAATCCCAAATATCTTCTGAATATAACGGAGCACTGGGTTGTCAATAGCAGTGGCCTTCATGTTGGCCTTGCTGAAGTGGGCTGGGTCGGCCGTAGCAGAGATGGAAGGCCAGAATTCCCCAATCTGGAATTCGGGCGGCTCGTGGTAAAGGCTCCCCGGTTCACACCCAAGTATCCTGTCCAACTGTGATCTACTGAGCCGGTGTGGCTGCCCTCGAAGCTGAAACTGGATGCCGTTGGGCTCGATGGGGCCCTGGCTGCGGGGCGGCTCTATGATGTGCACTGTAGCAAAGAACTCTAGAACCAGTGGCGGAATAGTGGGCCACTTCTGGGCGATGAAATGCCCCCAGCCGCACCGGGCGAACAACTTCTGAACATCGTCCCCTAGGCCCATCTGTCTCAAGTCATCGGCATCAGGGTACCGAGTTGGCTTCAGGGTGAAGCGCTGCATGTGCTGGAAGCGCCTCTGGTGATCGGCAAATGCAAACTCTGGTTCCCAACCAGGCTGCTCCTCTGGGACCAAGTTGTGGTCATGCTCCTCGTCGGCCTCAGACGCCGTATCCTCATGCATCTCCTCATCGGTGCTCGGGTTATATTCCTCGTCAGAAGTTGCCATCTGCAGCTCTTTCGAGTGGATAGGAGGAGATGGGCTGAAATTTCGATCGGGAAGGAGTTGGCATGCGTGTGTGTCGAAAGAGGGGGAGAGGTCTGTTCGTGTTTTTAAAATAGCAGACTTCGCGCGTCTGTTTCGATCGACAGGCGTGCTGTCGATCGACAGACGTGCATTTTTTTGAATTTTCTATTTTTTTTATATACTTAAATAATTAAAGCGGAATTTAAAATTTAAATTTGAACAAACTTGTGTCGATCGACAGGATTCCTGTCGATCGACACACTTATTGACCGAACATAAATTAACAAGACACGACCTTGTTGATCGACACAATTTGTGTCGATCGACAGACTTATTGACTTAACCAATTTTTTTGAAAACTCCTCTGTCGATCGACAGGATTCCTGTCGATCGAAACAGAGGCTTAAATTTTTGAAAACTGTAATTACAAGCTGAAAATTTTTCTAAGGCATGAAATAAATCCTAAAACACCTAAGACTCGAAAATAGACTCTAAAACTGAATTAAAGCAATAAAAGGTTGGGTTACCTCCCAACAAGTGCTTCATTTAACGTCGTTAGCTCGACGATACCTCAGATCACGGCCGGTCCAGATAATGCACTTCCACAGCTCCAATCTGCAGCGGGCTGTAGTAGCGCTTGACTCGGTTTCCATTGACCCGGAAGATGGTGCCATCCTGACCAGCTAATTCCACCACGCCATTGCTGGTAAAGTTGACCACAGTAGATGGTCCATTCCACTTGGACTGCAGCTTTCCTGGCATGAAGCGGAGGCGAGAATTGAAGACAAGCACCAGATCCCCTTTGTAGAATTGTCGCCTCTTCAGGCCTTGATCATGGAATCTCTTGGCTCGGAGCTTGTAATTCATGGAGTTCTCATAGGCTTCCTCACGGAATTCATCCATCTCATTCAAGTAGGCAGCTCGGCTCTCAGCAGCAGCCTTCGAATTCAGATTCAGCTCCTTCACCGCTCTCCATGTCTTGTGCTCAAGCTCCACAGGAAGATGACAGGACTTACCAAAGACCAACTGGAATGGGGACATCCCAATCGGCGTCTTGAAAGCAGTACGGTAAGCCCACAGTGCGTCATCGAGCTTGAATGCCCAATCTTTCTTCATCTTGACAGTCTTCTCGAGGATCCCCTTGATCTCCCTATTGGACAACTCGGCGAGGCCGTTCCCTTGAGGATGGTATGGAGTAGTAACCCTGTGCTTGACACCATAGCAAGCAAGAAGAGCAGAAATAGTACGGTTACAAAAATGAGACCCACCATCACTCACCAAGGCTCTAGGGGTGCCGTATCGAGTCACCACATTCTTCTGGAGGAAATTCACCACAACTTTGGAGTCACTGGTGGTCGTCGGAATGGCTTCCACCCACCTAGAAACATAATCAACAGCCAAAAGAATGTAAGTGTACCCTCCTGAAGGTGGGAAAGGTCCCATGAAGTCAATCCCCCACACATCGAAGATCTCGACCTCAATCACTGGGGTTTGGGGCATCTCATCCTTCTTTGAAATATTGCCCATCCTCTGGCACCTATCACAGTTAAAAACAAACGACTTGCAATCGCCATGGATGGTCGGCCAGTAGAACCCACTAGAGAGGACCTTGAAGGCGGTCCTGTTGGCAGCAAAGTGGCCACCGCTGGGAGAAGAGTGACAAACCTCGATGATCTTGAAGGATTCAGACTGAGGCACACACCGGCGGATAATAGTATCGGCACATCGGCGCCATAGGTACGGGTCTTCCCAATAGTAGAACCGGACCTCTTTCAGAAATCTCTTCCTTTCTTGCGGGGTAGACTCCGGAGGAGGAACTCCACTCACCAGATAATTGGCATAGTCAGCATACCAGGGAGTCTTGTTGCAGTAGTACTCCTTTAGATCCCTATCCTTGCATGCAAAGACCTGTTCATCAGGGAAAGTCTCTTGAATCCTCATCTTCTGGTCATCCCCCTCGACTGGATACTCCAACCTGGAGAGATGGTCAGCAATCACATTCTCATAGCCTTTTCGGTCCTTGATCTCCACATCGAACTCCTGAAGCAACAGGATCCATCTGATCAATCTTGGCTTGGCATCCTGCTTAGCAAACAAGAATTTAATAGCAGCGTGGTCAGTATAAACAACAGTTTTCGACCCTATCAAGTAGGGCCGAAATTTATCAAATGCATAAACTACTGCTAGCATCTCCTTCTCCGTAGTGGTGTAATTGCATTGGGCAGGGTTCATGGTCTTGCTGGCGTAGTGAATGACATGAAAGAGCTTCCCCTTCAGCTGTCCTAGGACCGCTCCAACTGCAAAATTGCTAGCATCACACATGAACACGAAGGGCTCATCCCAATCTGGAGAAGTGAGGACTGGAGCAGTCACCAATGCCTTCTTCAACTGCTCGAAGGCCTTCAGACACTCTGCATCAAAAACAAAAGATACGTCTTTCTCAATCAGATTACAAAGAGGTCTAGAGATTTTAGAGAAATCCTGTATAAATCTGCGGTAGAACCCGACATGGCCTAGGAAACTACGGACTCCCTTCAGATTGAGTGGTGGCGGCATCTTCTCGATTGTTGTGATCTTGGCCTTGTCCACTTCCAGACCTTCAGAGGACACCCGATGTCCAAGTACAATCCCTTCTTTCACCATGAAGTGGCACTTCTCCCAATTTTGGCACAGGTTTGTCTCAACACACATCTCCATCACTGTAGCTAGATTCTGCAAGCAAACATCAAAAGAGCTACCAAAGACAGAAAAGTCATCCATGAAAACCTCCATAATATGCTCAATAAAATCATGAAAAATGGACATCATACACCTCTGAAAAGTAGCAGGTGCATTACACAAACCGAAAGGCATTCTCCGATAAGCAAAAACTCCATATGGGCAAGTGAAAGCTGTCTTATGCTGATCTTCTGGGGCCACTGCAATTTGGTTATAACCAGAATAACCATCTAGGAAACAGTAATAGGGATAACCTGACAGTCTGTCAAGCATCTGATCAATGAAGGGCAGGGGGAAGTGATCCTTGCATGTGGCAGCATTCAGAGCTCGGTAGTCGATGCAAAACTGCCATCCTGTGACTGGTCTCGTCGCCACCTCTTCGCCATCCTCATTCTTCACAATCTGCATTCCCCCCTTCTTGGCCACAACCTGTGTCGGACTCACCTATTGGCTGTCGGAGATGGGATAGATCATCCCATTGTTTAGAAGCTTCAGTACTTCCTTCTTCACGACTTCTTGCATTGTAGGGTTGAGTCTCCTTTGAGCTTGTCTCTTTAGCTTAGCCTCTTCTTCCACGTTGATCCTGTGCTGGCATATTGTTGGACTGATTCCTTTGATATCTGCCAGTGTCCATCCAATAGCTGACTTGTGGTCCCTCAAGACTCGTAACAGCTTCTCCAACTCAGTAGAATTAAGAAAAGACGAAACAATCACAGGATAAGTATTGTCAGGACCCAAGTAAGCATATTGTAGATGAGAAGGAAGAGGTTTCAGCTCCAAAACAGGTGGTTCGGGCCGTTTTTCAGCCTCGGGTACGGCTGTGTCGGTCGACACAACCTCTTTGTCGATCGAAACAGAGGCTACTTCTTTCTTCTTCTTTCTCCTGGACTGCCTGTCGATTGGTTGATTTTTGGCAGCTGTGTCGATCGACACCCTCCCTGTCGATCGACAGGGAGGCAATTTCCCACCATTCGACACACAAGCTCTGTCGAGCGAAACTGAGGCATCAGCTCGATTTTTTACTGCTTCTTTCACAAACTGGATCGGCATAGGCTCCCTTTGGTTCTCCTTTGCCCTAGGTAACTCCTCCTTCACATCTAGCTCCATAATAAAATCCAGAAGCTCGTCACAGGCTTCATCAAGCTCTGAAAAAGAAAACAAGGAGTGGTGAATACATTGCTATAGATAATCAGTTTCAGAATGCAAAGAAAGTAAAGGAGAAGAAATCAACGGATCAAAACTGTCTATCATATGGCATTCTTCTTTGTAGCTCCCATCATCGTGTTTTTGCATGGACTTGAAAATATCGAAGGTCACAGACTCATTGTCGACTCGGAATATCAGTTTCCCTTCTCAAATATCGATCAGGGCTCCCCCGGTCCTCAGAAACGGTCTCCCCAGAATCAGCGGGATGTTGTGATCCTCCTCCATGTCCAAAACAACGAAGTCAACCGAGAGTATGAAATCTTTGACTTTCACAAAGACATCCTCCACAATTCCTCTCGGATAAGAGATCTATCTATCAGCCATCTGAAGAGTGATGGTAGTCGGCTTGATATTTTCAATCTCCAGTCTCTTGAAAATGGACAACGGCATCAGATTGATGCTTGCTCCAGAATCGCAAAGCACCTTGCCGAATGTCTCTCCACCTATAACATAAGAAATAGTGAATGAACCCGGATCCCCTCTTTTCAGAGGCAGCTTCTTTTGAATAATGGCACGACATTCCTCAAACAGGTTCACCGTCTCGTGCTGCAGCATAGGTCTCTTCTGAGCGACCATATCCTTGAGGAATTTGATGTACCCCGACATCTCCTGGAGAGCTTCCACGAGAGGAATATTGATGTACACCTTCTTCGTGTTCTCTAAAAACCGTGCATACCTCTCATTCACCTTCTTCTTAGCAAATCGCTGCAGATACGGCATCGGGGGCAACTTTTCTCCTTGACTTGGCAGCTGTGTCGATCGACAGGGGTTCTGTCGATCGACAGAACCTCCTGAATCGATTTTTGGTTCTGGACCTCTATTTCGATCGACAGGATTTCTGTTGATCGAAACAGAGGCTTCTGCCTCGGGTTTCTGCTCCTTTTCACTCCCTTCTTCGGCCTCAGATTCGGCCCCTTTGTGTTCGGGTCCCTTGTAAAACTTGCCACCCCTCAAAGTAATGGCATTGACCTGATTTCTCTGATTCTTCGGGTTGGCCTGAGTGTTGCTCGGTAATTGCCCTTGTTTATGTTGTGAACCAAGGGATGCGGCAATCTGGTTGACCTGTGTCTCTATGATCTGAGCATGTTTCTCCACTCTATCAACTTTGGAGTTGATACCTTCCACTTCTTTCTCCAAATTTCCAACTCTCTTATCGGACCCTTGCATGAACTTGGCTAGGATTTCCTCGAGGCTCAGCTTCTTCTTTGGCTCAACAATTTCTCCCTTCTCCACATTGAATCCAGCAGGAGGTTGCTCGGGAGCGTCAGGATTTGAATATGAGAAACCTGGGTGATTACTTGCTCGGTTGGGATTGTAGCCTTGATTGTAGTTCTGATTGTAGCCCTGATTTTGTGAATATCCCCCTCGATTGTTATTCTGATAACCACCTCTTTGGACAAAGTTGACATCAGCGACATCAGTCTCACCAGAAGAGGACAGAACTGGATCGACAGCAGCAACGGTTCGTCCAGATTCCATCTTGGCAAAGTCCTCTCTCAACTTCTTGATCTCTCCCATTAGGTCTACCTCGGGTTTTGCTACCTTCTCCACAGCTTTGACTGGCTCCTTGCGGCTACTAGACCATCTCTGACTGTTAGTTGCCCTCTTCTGAAAGAAGGCCATGGCTTTCTTGGGACCCTTTGTCATCACAGAATCTCCCAATGTGGAGTCCACCAGTTCGACAGTCTTTTCATTCAATCCTTCATAGAAAGTCTCCACTTGATCTGCCAAACAAAGATTGTGACCAGGACACAACCGCAACAACTCCTTGTACCTCTCCCAGGCCTCATAGAAATTCTCATCGTGCCTCTGAGCAAACCTAGTAATATCCTTCTTCCTTTGCCTGATGACACTTGGGGGAAAGAAATTCATCAAGAATGTGTTCCTCAGTTCCTTCCAAGTGCTGATGTTGGTCTTATCCAAAGCAGTAAACCATGACTGGGCCTTGTCACGCAGAGAAAAGGCAAAGAGCCTCATTCACATGGCACATTTGCTGACTCCATTGATCTTCACGGTGTTGCAGAGCATGATGAATTTGTCAAGATGAGCATAGGGGTCCTCAGTAGCTCGGCCCCCATATTGACTCTGTTGAACCATCTGCACCAACCCAGTCTTCAGCTCAAAGTTATTGGCGTTGATGCCAATGCTAAAATCAGTCTCCTGGAACTTTGGTCTGTATCTCTTCTGGATAGCATCTTCATCCTCGTCAGCATCAATCCCTAGATCATCATCCTCATCTTCATCATCTGAGGACTCATCAGGTGGATTGTTGTTCCGATTATTCCTGTTATTGGCTCTTTCCTGCTCCAGCATAACCATACGCTCCCGCATGGCGTGCATCTCTCTCAAAAGCTCAGCTGTTTGCTCGGGAGTAAGGTTGGGAATGTTCTCTTGATTTTCATCAGCCATCTTGACAGTTTCACTGCTGGAAGCGGCTTCCTCTCGGTGTCTTCTGCTGTTGTTTCTTCTGCACGTAGCCTCAATCTCAGGGTCGATAGGAATTGGTGCCTTACCACTCCTCCTTGTGTGCATTAACTACCTGAAAATCAATCAAGGGAATAGTGAATACCCACAGAACAACAATAAAACTGAAGTAAATTAACTAACACACGAATTGAACGAGAAAATAGTAAAAATCTGAAAAAACAACTTTACTGTCGGTCGACAGAAATCGTGTCGATCGACAGAGGTTCTGTCGATCAAAATTTTCTCTGTCGGTCGAAACAGAGAGTAAAATTTTAAAGGAAAAACTAGCGAAAATTTTAAAGGAAATTAATAAGAAAATTTTGCAAAACTGAAAGGGAAATTAAAATTAAAATTACAACTTAAATCAACAACCCTAAACAGATTCAATAACAAGATAATTCTTAAGAATCCCCGGCAAAGGCACCAAAATTTGATCACTAATTTTTATAATGATTTTTTATAGAATAGTGACAAGTTAAAATTATCGATCCCATAGAGATTGTAAAAGCGAACACCTCATATACTGAACCATTTGTTTTCGGTTTGTTGTCTAAGTAAATATAAACTTGAAAGGGTTTTTAAGATTTAAAACTAATTTTGCAAGAAAATTAAATTAAAGCAGGGAATTAAAATCGGGTTTTAAAACACTAAAGAAAAGATCAGATTCCAGGGCAAGTTCATGTCAAGGATAGCATGCAAGGGAATTTCATCGATCAATTTAAAATAAAGATTTGGTGGAACATCAGAAAAATATCACAAATTCCAGGGTTTGGCAATTCATAAAGTAGATTATCAATTTCCTATATCCTTTCGGTCTCTAGAAAAATTGACAACTCCCAAAGAACATCAGATTTATTCCTATGGATTAAATTCCTCTTCTCAGATATAATAAAAATCCATATTATCAATCCTTAAATCCATTAGTCAATTTTCACTTTTCAGTCTCAAATTAATTAATTGTGAAAACCTAATCAAATGGCCAATTTAATCAGATTAAGAAAAAGTACAAGAATTGATAAACCAATTAAAAATATTGATCGATTTAATCACCTAAACATGCCTCCAAGACAATCACATAAACCCTAGAATCTGAATAAGGATTTACCTACACATATTCAGGTTAAACAGAAATATGGAAAGATAAAACCTGTAACACAACTTCATAGAGAAAAAAGCCTTGTAATTGCATCCAATCTTCAAAGGTTCGATCACAATCCTCACCAGAATTCGAAAGCAAATCAAGGGCAAGAAAAACTCTAGGGTTCTAGTCTCAAAAGTGGCATAATTCTCAAAATTCGCCTAATAAAAACAATTTATACTAAGTTTAATTGTCCCAACATGGAAATAACTTAAAAGCATTAAATTCCTTCAGCACGACCCGAATTTCGATCGACACAATTCCTGTCGATCGAAATGGGCTCTTCGAAATCGGACACTTGAAGCTCTGTCGACTGGTTGCCTCAGACATCCCTGTCGATCGACACAATTTCTGTCGATCGAAAGGATTTCTTCTTCTGTCGATCAGCTTGATTTTCAACGTGCTCTTCCTTTGCAACAAACCTCTGTTTCGATCGACACACTTTCTGTCGATCGAAACAGAGCCTTCGGCCAAAAATTCCAAATTCCAGACTTAGTCAATTTTCACTCCAAAAACCTGCATTTTCAAGCATAACACACAACTCAGGCATAAAAACACTACGATGCTCATAATTCAGAGTAAACACACTATAATCTAATCAAAACACCCTAAAAATCCACAGATAAGTGAACGAAATAGCGCACTTATCAAGCCTCTGACAAGATCTAACTATAATTAATTAATATCTTATTATTCCTGAGTAGTACCACTCAAACCTTATCACTCGTGCCTGAACATAATCAGCCTGCAGGACTTTGACACGATGAATGTTATTGAGCTCCTCAGGGAATGTCCCCATCCTATTACTCGGATATGGTTACCTAAACCCAGTCTCAGGCGGTACTACACGAATTGCTGTTACCCAAGATGCGGATATACGAGCACGTTACTTAGGCTCTCCACCATGGCAAGTCAAAGCAACAGTCAACCCGTGCAAACCCCTGAACCTTCATTAGGGTTTGGACTCAATCAATATAATGAGATCTTGTATTGGTTGATGTCAGACAGACGAATACATCTCACTGCGGTCCATCAATACGCCACCTCTGCGTACCAGCATGTCAAGTAACCAAGACAGACTACTTATTCCGACAATGCCGCAGCCATCCGGACAGACGTATCATCATACGCTGTCTCGGCTGTGATCAGGTTTATGTCTCACTAGGTCAATTGATCATACTGTCTTCTGCAATCTACAACACGCCGTGTGATCGTCCCTATCGGTGAGACAAGAGGATACCATTGTTCATACATGTAAGATTGTTAACAGATAGGAGAAATAAACCGTCGTATACTCATTATAATAAATGCTTTCAGTATACAAAACCCATCATGCCCCTCCAACCTTAATAGGTTACCTGAACATAATTCAAAATCTGATAAGTCTTGAGAAGACGAGGGTAACAGTTCAGGCCATCTATCTGCCAAAACTCTCTGAGTTTCCGTGTTCTCTAACACGAGACTTGAGTCTCCAACTCAAGTTTCCCACCGTGCTATCTTCTCCTAGCACAAGACTGAAGCTTTAAGCTGAGGCTCTTCTTGGTGACTATATCTTTCTGAGATATCTTCACAGCAGTCAGTTTCCTAGTCTGGGACTGATTCTCACGGGCGTATGCCAACCACTTGTGTTCTGGGAAGAACCTCTAAACATCCAACCATTCTGGGAAGAATTAGTAAACATCCACTTACCAGGAAGGAGGTTGCGGGGTGCGTCCCCACTTCAACCTGAAGACTGAGTCTACTAGGAGTTCCTAGGCGAGTGCCACAGCTGACCGGAGGACGGAGGAGCCACGAACTGTGTATAGATTGTAAGGAGGCTTGCATTTACTTAGTGAATTATCCAGACCTTGGGTCTAAAGAGTGGATGTAGGATATTGAAATCCGAACCACTGTAAATCTCTGTGTCTTGCTTTACTGCTTTCCTTATACTTGCTCTGTTTTTCTGTTTCACAAACTGACAATTGAAACCTTCAATACTTGTCCAAGTATTGAAGTGTATAAACTGTGAAACTGACTTAAGACGGAACAGAGACTTAAGCTTAAACTGACTTTACTCTGTTTATACGAACCAGTGCTTCTGTTATTTATACTCATGCTGCATACACAAAACCTTCCGCTGCACATATTGCACTCTAATTTCGGGACCAACAAGTGGTACCACGCGCCAAGGTTCTTACCGACTATGGTTGTGTTGAGTCACTTAGGACCAGATCTCTGTTTTTCTGCATTTGGTTCTGTTTTTCTGCACTTGGTCTCTGTTTTTTGTGTTTAAGCTTAGGTACACAGAGATGGCTCAGATCACGAAGTTTCCAAAGTACTCATCAGAAGATCTTGAGATATGGAAGAACACTCATTGATCATGTTGAAGAATGTCCATCAAGAAATGGAGAGGTTCTATCTACCGGGCCAATAATAATCACTAAGATGAATACTCAGCTCGGAGGAGCAAAAGGCCAGGAGATAATGGAGAAGCCCTATGCGGAGTGGATAAACGACGACATAGTTCGCTTTCAGCTGGATGCAGTGGCCATTGAGCTTATCTTACAATCCTTACCAGCGCCACTGGTTGTTGAAACCTTAGAGCACAACAACGCCAAGAAGATATGGGAATTTCTTGGCTCACTTTGTCAAGAAACAACTCAGATGAAGCAAAATAAGCTTCAAAACTGTGTGGATAAGTATGAATCTTTCCAAATGCTTCCTGGTGAAAATGTCAAATCCATAGAAGCAAGATTCAATGCTATTATCTGCGAGCTGAAGAACTTGAGGAGAACATATGAAGTTGCTGATAAGAATGCAAAAATTCTCTCCAAGATGCCCAAGGAGGATTGGTTCGTCAAAGCCACCAGCTTGAAGGAGAAGGACCTCTCCCAGATGACGACTAAGGACGTGTTCTCCCATCTCCAAGCCCACGAATGGGATATCCAAATGGCGAACAGGAATGAAGCAGTGCGAAGTGTCAGCACACATCCAGAAGGAGATGCTACCTTTTTCACCAAAAGGGAGTTCAAGAGAAGGCCTCAAAAGCCTTACCAAGCTGACAGATCTTCCGGAAAAACGTCTACATCCAAGTCAGCACCAACACCTTCCTACCAGAAAAAGGAGGAAGAGAGCTCAATTGAAGAGCTTGAGGATCAATGAAGAAGCTGACTAGACTTCTTGAGATAGCCAAATCCAAGAAGGAAGGTTCGCAGTCCAGTGAACTGAAGTTCAACGACAGACCTCCCAGAGGTTGTTTTGAGTGCAACTCTCCAGACCACCTGATAACTGTAGTTTAGCGGTTAAGCAAATAAATTTTTACACCCTAAGGTGGTCGATCCCACAGGAACTGTGCAACGAAAAATCCAAAGTACTAGCCACGATTCTTAGAAAATAGAAGTTTGAGGAATTTGAGAAAAGGGGGTTTTGTTTTAGAAATTAAAGATGACAATGCGCTATTTGCACTAGATAGAGTCAAATGTTATGTAAGCCTAATCTATGTTATTCATGAACCCTCTTTGGAGTCAAATGATTGTAAGCATGAAATATAATCTTTAGTGATTACTCCTTGTTCGATTGTTCTAAAGGGCATGATCTAGTTAAACTCTTGGCACGATCTAATTCGAATTCATATAGCATGTTCTTTGAGATTTAATTGAGCTAGTTGTTGTTCGGTATCGAGTTCAATTAGGGGCTATGTCTTCATACATAGTACCCACCTAATTATTTTAGTTGAATAATTGTTCCAAGTTGTACTTGGCGTAAGACCCGTGTGGTGGTCATTCTTTGAATTCATTTGTTATTATCTATTCTCCACGCTTGCTAGTGAATTCACTATTTGCTTCCGCTATGTTTGTCTTCTTAATTATCAATTGGAATTAAACTCTTATCTTTTGAAAATAAAATCAAGTCCCTTTTTGGAAATGATTATTTGTTTTCGCTACAATTCGGATAAATGTTGAAAACTATTTTAAACCACTAAAACCCTTAGCATGCATTGTTCGCACGTGGGTCTGTCGCATAGCCCGGTTTGGGGGCGTGACATATATTCGACCAATCAAAACAATCCGCATGCACTTCTAAACCTGAGTTGGTGTCAGAATCACCATCTCGGAGGGTTCAATCCTAAAAAAGTTTAGCTGTTTATACCAATATTTTATTTTCATTGTTCTTGTATAACTATACATGCAAATCTTTATATTATTAGTTATACTTATATTTTAATCCTTTATGTTTATTTTAATTTTAATACTTATTATACAGTTTTAATTTATTATATAATTCGTTTTATTGAGTTTAATTTTATTTCAATCTACTTTTTAAGTTTTTATTATGATTTTTATATAGTTGAATATTTTAAAAAATAGTGAGTAAACAAAATGGTAAGAACATTCTTTTAAATTTGAGTTGAGTTTAATATTTTCTACTAGAGATTAATTACTTTTTAATTTAATATTTACTATACTTAAAATTTGAATTTGTTGTTTTGAGTTTGAATTAACTCGAACACTTATTGAATCAAAATGATAAACGAATAAAATATATTAAAAAGAAAATGAGTGAATATAAATGAAGAAGTTTTCTGTTTTGAGGCGAAAAAAAGTTTGAAACAGTTTCCTCCCTCCCCTCTTGCACACTCTCTCTTGGGAAGCTCTATGAGTATGTATATAGTTCTTTTCTTGATCATTTCTTCCTCACTACAAATTCCTCTCTCACTAGATCTCTCGAATTTTGGACTGACTTCAAGCAAATTAGCTTCCTTAATCTTCTTCATTCTGCATCATTTATCCATGTAATCTTTGATTGCTCGTTTCTTTGTTTCACTTCTCTTTTTAATATTTAATACGACTGAATGTTCACTTTTACGTTAACTTTTAGTTTGGTGTGATTCTTGGTGCTCAATTCAATTGCATGAATAGTCTCCGTCTTCATTTTGGATTAATTTCAAGATTTCAACTCTTTTCTAATTATATTTATGAACTGCGGTTTGGTCCAAGGATTGATCCACCCGTTTGTTTGTCGGCATTTACTTTTACGTTAACTTTTAATTCTTGATTCTACTTGGGATTGTGGTTATTTATTTAATTTAGTGGCCTGCATTACTTCAACACAATTTCAACCGTAGAATGAAAAAATGAGGGCTTCACAGACTGCAGGTTCTTGATTTGAAAAATTATTCTGCTAAAATGCAATGCTTTGTTGTAGGTATATTATCATATCCAAGAATCACTGGAATGGAAGAATCATCTTGGTCTTCACAAGAAATGGCAATTGGGATTGATATTGGCACTTCAAATTGTAGTGTAGCTTATTGGAATGGCAGTGAAGTGGAACTTATCAGGAACGACCAAAACCAGGAGTTGATGCCGTCGTGTGTCAGCTTCAGCAGTAAGAAAGAGATGCTATCTGGGGCTGCACTCTTCAACATGAAGCGTCTGGTTGGTAGAGTTCGAGGAAGTAAATCGAGAAATCTTTGAGAAATGTGAGATCCTAATCATGCGATGCATAGATGATGCACTGATCGAAACAGATGATATAAATGACGTCATCATCGTCGGCGGCTGAGAAAGATTGTCCCAAGCGTCTGCAAAAGAGATCCATACATGGAAGAAGAAGAAGAAGAAGAAGAAGAAGAAATCAACCCCATGGAGGCTGCCGTGCGAGGGGCAGCTCTAGAAGCTGCTGCAGTAGGCATTCAAACAGTACTGCATTGGGAGACAGCCTCATAACCATAATACATCAGAATACTAGGTTGCCAGCTAGTCGAAACATGATCTTCACCACTGCGCACGATGACCAAGAGGAGGCCCTCATCATTGTATATGAGGCAGAGGAGAGAGCAGTGGAATTTGAGAGGATTAATCATATATATCCTTGGCACAGGGATACCACCAGCACCAAAAGGCGTCCCGGAGATCGACGTGTGCATGGACATCGATTCAAAAAATGTGTTGAGAGTTTCTGCAGGGTTCCCGTCATGGAGGTTCGGATGCCAACGGTGGATGATGGCCGTGTCTGGTGGTTCTCGCACGCTCTATCTCTAAGTTTGATTTGGCGACGGTGGTCTGTCTTGAAACATACGTATATATATCTTGTCGTAATGCATGATCGATGTTGCGTAGTTGTAGTCTAAGTTTTTTGACAATGTCAAGGAGTTCATGTTGTTTAGTATTGGTTCATATATAAGATCTTTGTATCTTGTTTATAATAGTTACTAAACAAGAATTATGAGATGGAAGTGTGATTCAATGGATTTTATCCTGAGCCTTAAACACATTTTCATGATATTAATTAGTAATTATTTTTTTTTTCGACATATCCTTAAAATATTTTTTTTTTTTATAATGTTTACAAATATAAAATGTTAATAATTCATTTTTTTTATCTAAATCATTTAACCATTAATTTAAAGATTCAAATCCACTCATATTTTGAAATATACTTTACTGTTGCATGTTTTTAGAGGTTATTAATTGATATAATTGATGCAATTACATCATATATAATTGCATAGTCATTGTTGATTTTACATAAATTGGGGTATAATGATAAATTAACCCATTAAAGAGGCCCACCAACACTCTTGTAGGCCGAATAGCAAGCCGGCCCAACGAAGAGCAGTTCGCAAGAGAGAGCCGTCCGATCAAAGCAGTTCGACCAGGACAAAAAGCAGTCCGACGAAAGAAGAGATTTCCCACCTAGGGCTAGGAGAGATAAGTTGAAAGAAGAAATTCAGCGATCAAGAAAGAGCTGCTCAACGATCGAGAAAGCCATCCGGAGGCGAGAGGATAAGCTCACGAGAATCTTGGATGTAGTTCGAAACAAATGCCGCAACCACCCTAACAAAATCGTTCTCCAAAAAGAATCCTAACAAATTGTGACTTTAACGCACCCATATATATATTTATATAGGGGCTTAATCCAGTTAGAATAGAGAATATGAGAATACTACATTATATTTTTGCTATACTTCATTTTAACATCAAAATCATTCATTAAAAAAATGCTTCATTTTAACCTCAAAATACTTCATTTTCATTTTATCTTCCATTTTCTTCATTTTATCTTTGATTTCCTTCATTGTACATTTTAGCCTTTAATTTTTCTAAAATATTGTTCACTTTTATCTTCAGTTTTGTTCATTTTATCTTAAAATTACTTCATTGTTTGTTTTCATGTTCTCACATTAACAACTATTCTCATATAAATTATATAAACTCATAACAATGATAAGAATTCATATACCAAATCCAGGAACTTGATGATTTGAAGTTCGGATGTCAACACTATATAAGAATTCAATATATCCAGTCTCAATGTCAAAAATAGATGTAAAAATTTATGACTAAATTGAAAAAGAAAAAAAAAACTCGACTCTTCTACGGGTTCAAATCCTCTATTCCACTTTGATATTTCACTTGGTGTTTCATTGTCTCGATTACTAATTTTAAATTATATTTTTACAAAAACAAAAATCAAATATAATACAATATAGTCTAATTGATTTATAAGATAAAAAATCAAAATTTTATAAGAACTCAAATTATAGTTATAAATTAATCAATTTTAATAATCAAATTTTAGTTAAAAATTAAAAAATAATTACTAAAGAATATTTTATACCCTAATTGGGTACGATGAACCCTATGGTTCAACTTATAAAATTAATCCAAACCATAATAAATTAATATTATAAAAAATATTAAATAAAAATTAATAATTTTCATAATAAAGCAGAAAGTGGAACACAAAAAGTGGGACTAAGGATAACATGCCCTCCTCTACACCCTCTTTTTCCTTATCTTCAGTCACTTTCTCTTTTTCACAACTTAATCATAGTTGGACAATCTCATAAAAATATGCATTAAAATTGAAAATCTTTATCAATCTGAGGGGCACCTCTCTTCAATCTCAATATGCTAATGTAAGTTAATTTCAAATAGGTGAGAGTTTTAAGAAGGATTCTCCCTAATCTAAATTGTAAATTAATTGCAAAAGAGAAAAACAGAGTGAGAAAAAGGGTGAAGACGAACTTCCTCAGGCCGTACAATTATCATGATGAAATTAGAGAATTTTCCCTTAAACCCGCGAGGGAATATATTCAATTACTCATCTTAGAAACATAATTTGTTTATTATTAAATTATTATTTAAATTATTAATATTATTAAATTTTTCAAACTTAGAATTATATTCATTACTAATTATTTTATTTTATACATAAATTGATTTATTGACAAAAAATTCATATTTATTCAAATTCATTCTTTCCTTATAACCATCATAGACTTTTCAAACTTATCACTATTTAAATTTATAAAGTTATAATTTTATATTTCAAACTAATTTACTAAACAATTATTTTTTCTTACGAGCTCGTGAGTGTAATACCTTTAAGCTCAAATTAAACCTTTCTTTTTTCTTTTTTTTTTTTTTGAGACAAATACAAGGATACGAAAACTCAGAGAAGGGTTACAAATCTGAGCTCAAAGCTTCGGCGAGGTGGGTTGGATTATGTTTAAGACTGATGAAATCGTGACCTCTTGCTGCTAGATGTGCCGCTTGATTTGCCAATCTCCGAGTGTGTTGAGAAGAAGGATTACCTGTTAGTCTTGCAATATCTTTAATATCCTTCACCATGACATCGCAATATGGAGGTGAATGATAGGAACCATTAATCTGTTGAACTCGCATTCCAACACATCAATCTTCATATCATATTGCTTGGTCTTCTCAAGTGCAAATCTCATTGCTAGGGCTTCCAAAAAGGCACTGCTACCATGAGCTCTAAGAGTCTCCTTCGCTGCAAGTTCAACATTTCCATCATCATTCTGAATCAAGAAACACATGCCTATCTCTTTATCGCTAAGAACAACCACGTCCACGTTTAGTTTAAGTTTTCCTCTTGCTGGTTTTTGCCACTTTCTGTTGAAATTGTTGCAGCCTTCGGTTGAGGCTTGACATCCAACCTTAGATGAGATAAGCACCAGACTTCTTTAGCCAAAGTGCAATAAAGCAGCACATGGTCAGTCGTTTCCCTTTCTTCCTGCATCTGGAGCAAATCGGGTCGACTTCAATTCCCCTTTTCTGGATATTATCCTACGTAAGCAAAGTTTGCACACAAACTTTTCAAGCAAAAAAATAAAAATAATACTAAAGTAAAGAATTTTATAATAATCACAATTTTATCATTTCTCCCTTAAAAATTGTCACATCTTATTAACATCAATTTCATTTTTATTTTAAGCTTATTTTCTTATATATAAAAAATAATAATAATTTTTATAAAATTGTATTTGTGTTACTTTATTTATATTACATTGTTAGGAACTAAGGATTTATTTCCTTCTAAACTAAAAGTTTTGATATGTCAAAACCCATCTTAGTTAGTTTTTCAATTTCCAGAGTTCTAAACAATGTAATCATTGTATAGGATCAATTGAGTTGTAATAGAGCTTAGGCTGAAAACCGAGCAAATAAGATGCTTAAGAACTGAAGAACTACACGTCTTGAAACTTGATTCTACACCAAGTATAGCCTTGACCAAAACTGAGTTTGGGTACTGAGTATAGGGTTTTCCATACTGATAAGCTCATATTTATACTGACTTATCTATATTTTTTTCCATTGTTTCAGTGCAATTAGGTTAGGTTTTTACTTATTTCTGTGCATGAGACTGTTTTAGAGGATGTTATGCCCTTCGTGGTAGGTTTTGCAGGTATTCAGGGCTAAAAAGAGGTAAAACGATGAAAGAGCCGAGTTACACAGAGTTGCCGCTTCGATTGACACACGGGAAGTCGACCAAGTTGGAAGACGAAGCCAAAAATCCAAAGCAAAACCTCTGTGTCGATCGATGTAGTGCATGTCGATCGACACAGAGGTCGGATGTCGATCGGAGACAAGGCACAAGAAGGAGGTTCGACATTTGCAGGCATGTCGATCGACGGGATCCCTGTCGATCGACGCGAAGGTCATTGCAAACGAGTCGATCGACAAGCTCCCTGTCAATAGACACGGAGGACAAATCTAGGCGGATCGAGATGATGCATGTGTGTCGATCGACATGCTCTCTGTCGATCGACACAGAGGCCCGAGAAGGAATTTTGTGCCTGTTTTGGCAGTTTTTGTTATTTTAGTACAATACCCAGATTAGGTCTTTTTTTCTCCTTTATAAATAGGACTTATTATGCACGAAATTAAAGTTAGTTTTTATGGAGTTTTGACACTTCAAATATTGAAGACATTGAAGTTTTTCAAGAAATTCAATGATCCTATTTCAATTGCTAAGGTAATAAGATGTTTGCTTTTGTTTTAGTCATGTTTTGTGGCTAGAACCCTAACAGGTTCTAGAGTTATGATTTATCTTTTCTGATGCATGTTTATTGAAATCAACTCATATGGCATGGTTTAATTCTCTGATTTAATTTAATAATCTAGATTAAAAGATGGACCGAGAGGTGAATTTGATCTAGGTTTAAAGTTATCAATTGAAGGACCGAGAGGTGAAAATTGTTAATAGGAAGAGAGAATTAAATATGTTGATTTTCGTCTCAAAAGGAAGAAACTTGCATAGGAACTAATTAGATAATTATTGAGATTAACTGAATTGGTGTTCTTGAGACCGAGAGAATAAAGTCACTATTTAGTAATCTAGGATTTAAATTGTCAGACCAATGAATTTAATTCATTAAAATCTGATTTTTTCCACATTGCTGAGTTTATTGAAATTGCATGTTGATGATTAAATTATCTGCCCTAGGATCTGTGCTTTCTTCAATTGCTTTTAAACCCTTTATTTTATCACGTTGTCATCTTTAAATTTCCAAACAAAATCCCATTTTATATTTCCTCAAACTTTTATGTTCTAGGAATTGTGACTAGTACTTTGGCTATTTCGTTGCACAGTCCCTGTGGGATCGACCACCTTAGGGTGTAAAAATATTATTTGCTCACCGTCTCTGCGGTTATCACATACTGACCAGGAGAAGCCAGTATGAGGGCTTTCCCGTACTGACTAGTAGAAGTCAGTACGAGGGTTTTCCATACTGACTAGAAGAAGTCAGTATGAAGGCGTTTTCCATACTGACTGTGGGCAGTCGGTATGAGGGTCAACCATACTGACTATGGGAAATTAGTATGAGGGCTAGCTATGCTAACCTTGGGAAGTCAGTATAAGGTCACTACCTTTAAAGTTCGAGCAATTCGAAAGATATCGAAGCTCGGTCAAACTTAGGCATATCCATGCCCAAGTGAAAGTCAGTACGAGGTTATCCAAAACTTGGGTTCCTCAGACTCAAACATAATCTGACATAAAGCTAGTGTACAGTACACTGACATAGCAGAGCAGAGCAGAAGCAGACCTACGGCATGGCCTACGATTGGACATCTTCCATGAGTCTACGTCTGGATTTATGTGTCTAACAGGCAGAAATTCAAAATGCTGGAGGAAGTCCTCTATAAATAGGACTACACATCAACCTTAAACGGTTACGAATTTTGAGCGAACCTTAGAAGAGCGCTCTGCTAAGCCATCTCTCTGCTAAAACTCTCTGAGTTTTCGTGTTTTTTAACATGAAACTTGAGTCTCTGACTCAAGTTATGTCGTGCTATCTTCTCCTATGATATAAAAATATTCGACTCAAATTCGTACAATCCCACAGATATAAATCTAGTTATTAATATAATACATTGTAGTTATAATATCCGGTGAGGATTCGATGTGAGTAAGTGGAGTTCCAGCAAATGTTTTGAGAGTTTTTGCAAGGCTCGAAATCAGATTTGAATCCTCTGTTGTGCACTTTTTAACCACAAATTTAATTTATTTAATATTTTATTTACCTAAATACTAGGGTTAATATTTTATTATGCTGAGTAACAGCATTTCCTGTTGTGCCTAAATACACAGTAGAGGATCCAAATCCCTCGAAATCTCGCAGCTCTGGTCATGCCATGACTGATGGGACTGTAGATGTTTTACCCACTTAAAAGTTAAAACTAGAGGGCAATAGTTGAAACTTAAAAGTAGTTTAAGAGTAGGTATTTCACTTTTGACGAAATGGTATGAAATTACCTTTTGACATTCTACCCAAATTAAAACAATGCATTTGCGCGTGAGGATTAGCCTAATATTTGACATAATCTATGATTTTTTTTCTCATTTTCCCACTATTTTCTATTCATTGATAAGACTTTTATAGGGTGAATGAGAAATGAAAATTTGAATGTTGGCTGTTGAAGTTAATTACCTCTCTTGTCCTAAAAGATTAAGAGAGAGAAAATTAGAGGTGTACACGGACTGATTTGATTAGTTTGAGGAATTTAGTATCGGTTAAAACAATATGCATGATTTGAAAAAATTCAAACCATTTTAAAATAGTTAGATAATTTGAAATGTTAATTCAACAATTATAATCGAAATATCGAGCATTTCTTATTTTTGTAATAGTTTATTTTGTATAAAAAAAAATTAATACATCTATAAAAGAATATTAGAATCACAACCACATGAACAATTGATAATGTAAAGAAATTTCTTATTCTATAATAGTATTGCAAAAAAGAGCTCATAAAAATATTTAATCAAGAAATATAATTACCTTGATCATAAGTGCTATTATTCAATATAATATGTCAATGCTCACATAGTTGAGAAAATTTAAAATAGAAAGTAACTTATACATTATTGAGATTAATAAATACTATGAACAAAAGCACACATTAAACAAGTATACAATTATTGTAGGAAATATTGATTGTACTATATTATAATTTGATATAATATATAATTTAAATGGTATAATAAAAAATGGTCCGGCTAAAACGGCGAGTTTTCTTCTATGAACCGTCGGTCAAACTAAATTATACGATTTGAAAAAATAGTTCGGTCCAACCAATTTTTGGTCATCAAACCAACTAAATTATTTCAGTTTAACCAGTCTCGATCAAACCGTATTCACCCTCGAGATAATAATTGAAAGATTTTCAGCAAGAATCATCAACATTGCAACATACGGTTGTTGCTGGTACATAAATTATCATCTCATCCCCCTACTAATCAACACCACCACATACATATTATGTTTGCTAAATAAAAACATTAAAGCAAAGGCAGATTTGCATAATAAACTATCGATGAATATGAAATTATGTTTGCTAAAGTTGCCACCATTTTCCAACTTATCATCTGTCAAAAGGGCATTACAGTTGGCATCAACAACATGATTGAATTGTGAATCAATGGATTTTCAAGACATGAATGAAATCATCCTAATACTATTGTCCGATTGTATGATGATGATGATGATGCAGGAAGAGTTTCTATACATAAATAACACAAGAAATCTGTCAATAAATCTCAAAAACCATAGCTTTCTTCTGAAAAGAATTTAAACCACAAAGTGTTCAATCATTCTTCCATGCATACAAGAACAAGGAGAAACCAAGACCTGCCAGATTGCTTCCCCTCAAACTCTCTGAACCGCTCCAAGAAAAGGCCGGTGAGTCCGAGGGGCTGCCGCCGTGCCACAGCTTCTCTGCTGACAGACTAGTTTGGAACATGAACACTGCATTGCCCAAATTAGGACCAAACAACCAGTTGTGGACATCCCAGAACATCTCCACGGGCAAACCATCCACCAAAATGGTGTGATTCCCGCGGAACTTCCACTGCAGATGCTTCACTTGCATCACAGTTTTAGCATCGATACGAACCAGGAGAGACGGATCATCGCTGCAGTTGGCATCACACTCGATTTTGAGGTCATGAATCTGGCCATTATCACAGAATTGTGCCTTTGTGCCGTACACCCTCTTCCCAGAAATGTGCTCTCTCTTGGAAATGAATATTGCAGTAGAGAGAGAAGCAACTGCTCCAGTTTTCTTGAATGCTTCTCTCCTCATATCTCCGACTAACAAAATAACCTCCCCTCTCAACACAATTGCAATGTAATAACCCTGCACGGGCTCCGGCCCGGACCCGAATTTAGCCGTGGATAGATCCCAAAACACTTCGATTTTACTCGAATTAACTTCAAGAATCTTGGATCCTTTCCTCTTCGAGAACAGAGATGACTTCACATCCAATTTGCATATGCATTGATGGGATGCATCGTCTATCTCCACACTCAAGCATTGACCCATCAAATTCTTGCTCCAAATAATGCTAATCAAACAAGATTTCCCAAATAATTTAGATCTATACACGCAGGCTACAGAATTCTGAGAGGGTTTTGCCCCACCCACGTTAGAACAAGAAGCATCAGCAACCTGAACTCCGTTCTCCCCAAAACAAGAAGGAAAATCCCTCATCTTTCAAGTGGGTTCAAGAAACTTCCAGATCCGCAACAAAAAAAAAATCTAATCTTACACAGAAGATGAGAAAATCGAAAAGGGGCAGGTGAGAAACATACCAAGATTGAATCTTTACGGGTTGGATCCAAGAACCCACTTTTGCTTCGTGGTGAACTTCAATTCTTAGAGATGAAAACACAAGTTCTTTAATTTTTGTTTGGGGTGGGGGGGGGTTAGGGATAGGTAGAAGCAAGAAACAACTGTTTTTAAGGTAAGGACAAGTGAAGTTGCGGGTTATGGGCAAATTCTATCGGGGCTGTAAGAAAGCAGCGGACTAGAATCACAGTTTAGAGATTTTCTTGTTTTCTTTACTACTAGTAGAAGACCATACTCAAATATTTGAATCATCACTATCAGCTTTGCTTGAATTTACAGAGAAAATAATGTTCACATGCTAAAGTGCTGTAACTGTCTGCATTGGAATATTAAAACATGGTGTGCAAAGAAATAAATAAACTGAAAATGACCCAAAAATAAAAATTTTAAAAAAAATAATGGGAACAGGAAAGATTCCTCATTTCCACTGTCTGTTATAGTTCTTCTTTTTTCATCGTATGGTTGGTAGTTTCAAAAAGGTTGCAAATTCCATTTAATTCTAAATTCTGCCAAGATTTACTGATGAACAAGTGGTGGAGTGCTTGAGCCAAAAGACTTCAAATTTAAAATCCCACATCTGAGATTTTATAATTCTTGAATACAAACAAAGAGAATATAGATAGATTTGTTAGAGAGAAATTATCAGATATTTTTTTATATTTTGGTTTTGATTTCCATCAATACAAGGGTAAAATGGTGGGCCTCCCAGAATTATTATTGGGTTGAGAAAGACAAAGTTTAGGGCATATAAAATGATGAATTCCAAATAGTGCTGTTTATTTGTGACATGGGTGTGTGAGTAACAAAGCAAATGCGTGCAAGCAACAAAATTATGTGCAAATATCACCCATACTAACTTTTCAAGAAAGTGGGATCCAAGGAAAAAGATTTTCAGTTTTTTCAGAATTTGGGCAATGTATATATGTAGAAATTCAAACATGATAGATTTAGATATTTAATTCTTACATGTGTAGTTAAGATTATTGCAAAATATTTCATTGTGTAATGCTCCAGTCCCATGATTCGGTCAAATTCATTCGAACAGTCAAATTCATTCGAAGTCTGTTATGTTATCTAATAATAGTTTATGTGGCTTGTAATTATGTTATCCATTAGTAGCTTCATCTAGTCTCTAAATTTGAAACCTCACAAACCAATTCAAGCTCTTCTTAATGGTCAAGCACCATTAATGTTGAGATTTTTCTAAAATAAGAATTAGAAACGATAATGCACTATGTTTATATATATATATATGAGTAGGACATATCAAATTCTTCTGTGTTATCCTTTGCAATCTCATCTCTGCATAGTATCATAATTCGTTTCATTCTGGTGTGAATAAGGATAATCCCTGCTCTTCTCCGCTCATTTTTTAGAAGTCTAACAGAAGTAGCTCATTAATCATACGATTTTTCCACCGACAATCACGCACTACTCTAACATTAAATCGTTACGCTAGTTGATCACAGAATTATGTTGCTCAAAGTTGGGCAAACCATGTTCAACTTCAAGGATTTCAATTCTAGCAACTTGTTTGTAAATCTGTGACCCTTGATGCCTCTTTTTGTCTAGCCTCTAGGTATGAATTGGCTTTGCACCCAAAAAAAGATATATTCGAAAAGTACAATTAACCAAATTATACAAACCTACAATATCCAAATTCAGTTAAGTCAAATTCATTATTATTTCCAAGAAAAAAAAAATCATATAACCTCATTAAAAGTGGGAATGAAGGGCAGCAATAAAACCAAAGAGACCCAGAGATTTTCAGGTGTCAGTGTTTCAACCAACTAAGAAATTTACTGGGACGTGATGATGTGACAACGAAGGTTTTGTATATATATATTTATTTATTTATTTACATAAGATCAAAGTGAAATTCAACAGAATTTTTTTTTGAAAGGTCAAAAAGTGTGTTCATATATGAGACAAAACATGCCCACAAGGATGGAATTATGTCTCGATTATATAATCGTCTCCAGTCAAATCATATTCAACTTTCTTGCTTTTTAATTATTTTCATATCTAATCTATTTCCACAATTTGTGTGTGAATAGCTACCTAGATAGATCCCACGTTACATTTGGTTAGTGAATCCGAAAACTCGTGTTACATACCAAATTTGAGCATAGAAAAATCAAAATGGTCTTCTTTCAATTTGTTCAATCTATCTTATATAGTGAAAATAATGCGTAAATAGACAAAACAAATGCATGCAAACTTTTTTACTCTTCAATAATAGTTAAATGAAGGGGTGGGAAAAAATATCGAAATATCATACATATCGTATCGAAAAATTATCGAAATTATCGAATTTTTTGTATACTGTAATTTTTGGTAAGGTATCATACCATACCGAAAATTTTTAGTACGATAACGGGATGACAATCCTAATATTTTTATTATATTTTAAAATAATAAATTAAAAAGAAATCATATAAATTAAGAATGAAGTCGTATCTTTTCTTTTCGCCTAACAATATTATTGATACAAACATATTTTTTACATAAATATCAACAGAAAAAATCGCAAAAATCAACGTATATCAGAAATTTTCGGTATGTTAAAAGTATAATGAAAGAATGACAAAATAAAAGGTATATAAATTATGTCATGCCAAAATTATATTGAAATCATTTCAAGAATTTAATATGCCGAAATAATAGTATATAAATTATCTCATACCGAAAATTCGGTATACCGAATTAAGGTATACTGAAAAATTCGAACTCTATGAATTTTCCTCATACCGTAAATTTCGGTAAAGTATGAAGAAAAATGTTCGATATATCGTACCGAACCATCCCTAGTTAAATATGATCACTTTGTCTATATATTTTGAAAATTCCTTAGTTCCAATATATATATATATATTTTTTCATTTTTCATTTCTAATTAATTAATGTAATCAATTATAAATTTGTGTTATGTATTCATTAGTGTTAATTTTATTATTAACAATTAATCAATGTATATTAATATTTTAAAGATTCTGTGGGACAAAAAACCACAGTAAGCAACAAATCGGGTTGGAACAAGACAAAAACTATTAAAAATGTAATAAATTAATGGAGTAGAGTTTTTATAAAATTTGAACGTTGTTCACGGGGAGTTGTCAGATGTTGAATTCCATTCGAACGCAACCTCTGTTGTGCAGTCAGTTATTTGTGTTTCATTTTTTTTTTTTAATTACAAGTCAGTTTTGAGCTCGTGCCCAATTCTTAGGAAAATCTAACTTCAAACTTTATTTAAAAAAAAAAATTTAATTAATGATGCTAGCTGTAACAAAGATATTTTGCATGCTGATAAATAAAGTATTAGGGAAGTTCTTGGGTTAGGCAGACCTAAACGATTTAGGCGGATTTTATCCATTAACCCAAGCCCAAACCCATATAATATACCCTAATTGGGATTAATAAACCTTATTTGGATTGGGTCAGCCCATTTGGGTAGGATAAAACCCGCCTAAACCGTTTAGGCCTGCCTAACGCAAGTTTTTGCCAAAGTATTATACCTATATTTATATATTTCTAAATTTTCTATTTAGGAGTAGGAATAGTCTAAGGTCAAGCTTAAGTCTGATTTATTAATTCAAATACACTTTTATAAAGGTTTAGATCTGCCTATTTAGTTGAAGGCAGCACTTTTGGCCTTCTTAAGGCTTATATAACAATTTTAAATATATTTTTATTTTTATATTATAAATAAATGTATAATTTTAAATATTAAATCTGTTTTATATTTAATGCTGATGGATCTTATTTTCGAATGAGTCTAAACCATAAAAGATTATATATATGCTAAAAAATTTAGTAATTTGTTTAATAATTTAATAATTTATTCAATTTATTATTTTATTATTTAAATAAGTTGTTTTGTTGGACTTAAAATGATTAATTTAAAGTTTTGTGTCTGAGTCTGTTTATGTATGTAGATTTTTTTAAAAAGTGTAAGTCTAGCCTATATATCAAACAAATCGGGCCATACCAATTCTAAGCACTATATCGAATAATATGGCTTATTCTTACCCCTACTTTTACCCAATTTTAAATTCCCCTCTAAAACGTATGGAAATTATGTAAGTATTATAATTAATAATAAGTATAATATACAAATGTGATATGGTGTTTGTTGGTTCGAAATAGAGTATAGAATTAGTAATTTGTTAAATTTTAGGAAGTTGCAAGAAGATGAGGAAGCTTCGAAGATTGAAAGCAAGGAAAAGAGTGGTGCAGAGAGCTCAAGTAATTATCATGCACACCATGCAGATTTTGGATAATTAAAGAATGATTCTGCTCATTTATGTTTTATATCTTTTTGATTCTTTTTTATTTTTTGTGAGCTGTAATTAGAGCACATGTTTTGTGTGAGGCAATTAATATTCTTTATGGGGAAGGTTATATATTTATAGAGTTGAGGTTGTAAATTGAATGTACAGAAAAAGGAAGATATACAAATTTTTTCTCAGTTTTATTTCATGAATTCATATACTTCTACATGGTATCACGAGCCGTAACTTGTTAATTTCTATGATGGCAGATGATAAGAAGAAAGAACCAAGCAATATTGAAGTATACTATGAAGAGCAACTTCAATTACATGGGTCAGATCACCCAGGAATGATTCTAGTTTTTGTTCCACTCAATGATGCAAATTACAGGCTCTGGAAAAATGCAATGGTCACGGCTCTTAAATCAAAAGACAAGCTGGGAATGGTGGATGGATCCTGCCCAATGCCTGCGGAAGATTCGAAGTTTTATAGGAGATGTAAGAAAGTTAATAGTATGGTGGTTTCTTGGTTGAAGAACGCCATTGCTAAAGAACTGGTCCAACAATTTACATACATCAATCATGCTGCTGAACTTTGGACAGAGATAGAAGAGAGGTATGGTGTTTCTAATATCTCTCTGTTGTTCAAAATTAAAAAGGAAATTGCCAACATGAGGCAAGAAAGTTTAGGTATAACTGAGTACTATGGTAAATTAAAAGATTTAACCGACCAATTAGGACAGTTGAGGCCTATGATTAGCTATTCTGATGTGGTTGCTAAACTTAATAAAAACAAATCAGCTGATTATATAAGTGGTGCTGAAGATGCTGTAAAAATTTTGAACAAAATGTATGAGGAACGGGTCATTGAAGATAGGGCAATGGAGTTACTTCTTGGGCTTAATGATGTTTTTAATGTTGAGAGGAATCAGATTTTGTTACTGGAGCCATTACCTACAGCAAATAGAATCTACTCTATAATGCTCAAAGCAGAGCAGAACAAGCAGATGGTTGATCATATGGGAGCTGAAAACGTTGCCATGAATGCCAAAGGGGTTCAGCAATGGGGAAGAGATGCATCTAGGAACAGGGCACCTTTCAAAAGGGACAGAAACAATCAAGTTTGCAGCTACTGCAAAAGAACTGGACATGTGATGGAGAATTGCTTTAAAATTAAAGGGTATCCAGATTGGTGGGATCAACCTAAAAGAAAAAATAATGTTGTTGTTGCTCAAGTTGTAGATAATCCTTTGGAGTGGAATGGTAACTTAACTACAGCCATGCAAGAGACACAAAAGGTGATGAAAGATAAGGGATCTGCCAGTGACAAGCAATTGGTGAACTTTGCTGATTTTGGAGAGTTTTCAGGTAGCTTTGCTTTCAATTGCTTTAGTTATTCTGGTTCTAATTATATTGGCTTAGATTCTTGGATCATAGAAACTGGAGCAACAAGTCACATGTGTTCCCACACCAACCTTCTACAGAACTCTCAACCTATTGTCAAGCCTACACCCGTCTGTTTGCCTAATGGTAGCCTAATTCATGTGACTCACTCTGGTTCTATGACCATATCTGATACTTGCATTCTTCAATCTGTTCTTGTTCTGCCATCCTTCAAATATAATTTGTTGTCTGTCAGAAGGCTCACTTCTGATTCAGGTGTCTTTTTTACCTTATTTGATTCATTTTATCTGTTACAGGACCTTAAGTCACACCAAATCATAGCTGCAGGTAAAGTGGTGAAGAACCTTTATATCTTGGACAAGTCTTCATTCACCTCTCAAGCCATTACCCATGCTCAAAACCTTCATTCTACTCAATATGTTTCCAAAAGACTTCTTGCTTTCAATAAAGCTCAAATTGCTTTGTCTGTGGAGCTGTGGCATGTCAGACTTGGTCACCCCTCCAACAGAGTCTTGAGTCATCTTTAGTCCAGTCTTTCTTTCTCAGAGTCATGTTTAGATCACTCTTGTGATGTTTGCACTGTTTCAAAACATCACAGAGCAGCTTTTCAGCGTAGTTATAGTAGTACTTCTTCTTATTTTGAACTCCTTCATATGGATCTTTGGGGGCCTTATAAAACTGAATCATTGGAAGGGAATAAATACTTTCTTACCACTGTGGATGATCACAGTCGATGTACTTGGACTTTTCTTTTAAAGTTCAAGTCGCAAGTTTCCTCCATCATAAATATGTTCATTAAATATGTCCACACTCACTTTGAAAAGCTTGTTAAAATCATTCGAACCGATAATGGTTCAGAGTTTGTTAATTCAGAATGTCAATCCATATTTCACTCTCAAGGAATCTTACACCAAAAGAGTTTCCCTTACACACCCCAACAGAGTGGGGTGGTTGAAAGAAAGCATCAACATCTGATGCAAGTGGCTAGAGCCATTCTTATTCAGTCTAAACTTCCTAAACAGTTCTGGGGTGAAGCCATCCTTACAGCTACCTTCTTGATCAATAGAATTCCTTCCCTAGTCATAAAATGGAAAACACCCTATTTCATACTGCATAATAAACAACCAGATTTTTCTGTGCTTAAGGTTTTTGGTTGTCGAGCTTTTGTTTTAAACAAAATTCCACTCCATGATAAGCTTGAAGAAAGGTCTGAAGCAGGTGTATTTATAGGATATCCTCCTGCTCAAAAGGGTTACAAAGTCTACATTCCTTCACTTAACAAAACAATCATCTCTAGAGATGTTGTTTTTAAAGAAAATGTTTTTCCTTCCATTCCTTAAATATGCTCTACACCCATTCTTCCAACTTGCTCTTCACCTGTCATTTCCTTTGAAACTGACTCCATTGAGTTGTTTCATGATGCCACTAAAACTAAAAATGATAAAACAGAATCCATCTCTCATCCAGATAGTCTAGATGTGCATGACTGCACTCCTATTCATGACTCTTCTGCTGATGCCACATCTTCTCATCCATATACAGAAAATCTTGAATCTCATCTTGAACATCACTCAGTCACTCCCATCAGACAAAATCAGAGAGCAAGAAATCCACCATCTTGGTTAAAGGACTACATTACTTCCTTTTCCAGCATAGAACACCTTTCTTCCACATCTATTCCTTCAACTCATTGTGATCTTGTTGCTTTTTTGTCTATGTCACAAGAGCCTAAGACTTATACTCAGGCCCGAACCAATATCAAGTGGCAGGAAGCTATGCGTGATGAGTTGGATGCTCTTGAGAAGAATAACACTTGGGAGATTACACAACTTCCTGCTGATAAAAAAGTTGTAGGTTGCAAATGGATATATAAGATCAAATACAATGCAGATGGTAGCATTGAGAGGTACAAGGCAAGACTGGTGGCTAAAGGGTTCACTTAAATAGAAGGGGAAGACTACAATGAGATTTTCTCACCTATTGCTAAAATGGTAAGTGTAAGACTTCTAGTGGCAGTTGCAGCAGCTAAAGGATGGTGTCTTCATCAAGCTGATGTGAACAATGCCTTTCTACATGGGCATTTGACAGATAACATCTATATGCTACCTCCACCAGGGTATACAAGGATTCAAACAGGTGAAGTTTGTAAACTTAAAAAGTCAATTTATGGGCTCAAACAAGCCTCAAGGCAGTGGAATGTTGAGATCACAGAAAAACTTGTGGCATATGGATTTGTTCAATCAGTTCATGACCATTGTTTGTTTAGATATGTGGCACCAGCAGTGACCGTCTTTCTTTTGATATATGTGGATGATATACTTATAACAGGATCAAGTTTAGAGGTAGTTAATCAAGTGAAAGCTTATTTGCATCATGCCTTCACAATTAAAGATTTGGGGCCAGCAAGATATTTCTTAGGCACGAAGTTCTCTAGATCTCAGGATGGGGTATTCATCAGTCAATCAAAGTATGTTACATACATACTTCAAGACGCAAAAATGCTTGATTCTGCTGCAGTCTCTACACCTTTGCTGCCTAGTTTGAAATTTTTATCTGAAGATAAGGATGAATCTCCTTTATTTGAGAACGCAGATCAATACCAGAGGTTGATTGGTCGTTTGCTCTATTTAAGCTACACAAGACCGGACATAACTTATGTTGTTCAACAGCTAAGTCAACATGTTCACAATCCACACATCTCACATTGGCAAGATGCCAATCATGTGCTGCGGTACTTGGCTAATCATAGATCACGAGGTTTGTTCTTTTCTAGTTCATCTAAGTTGCAGTTGAAGGTTTATTGTGATTCAGACTGGGGGGCTTGTCAAACATCTAGAAAGTCCATCACAGGTCACTGCATTTTCTTGGACAACAACATTGTTTCCTGGAAAACAAAAAAGCAAACGACCATTTCTTGTTCATCAGCTGAAGTGGAGTATAGGGCGATGGCTGCAACAGTTCGTGAGCTCCAGTGGATAAGTTACATATTGAAGGATCTCAGTTGCTCTATAGCTCTTCCTGTACCTCTTGGATGTGGTAATATGGCAGTTCTCCACATCACAATGAATCCTGTTTTCCACGAGCGTACTAAACACATTGAGATTGATTGTCACGTGGTTAGAGAGAGCTAAAAGGCTGGTTTGATTTCACCATTTTATGTTCAATCTCGAGAGCAGGTTGCTGACATCTTCACTAAGTCTTTGTCTGCTTCTTGCTTCACTTCACTTTTGGTCAAGTTGAACCTATGGGAGGTTCAACTTGAGGGGGGGTGTTGAATTTTAGGAAGTTGCAAGAAGATGAGGAAGCTTCGAAGATTGAAAGCAAGGAAAAGAGTGGTGCAGAGAGCTCAAGTAATTATCATGCACACCATGCAGATTTTGGATAATTAAAGAATGATTCTGCTCATTTATGTTTTATATCTTTTTGATTCTTTGTGTGAGGCAATTAGTATTCTTTATGGGGAAGGTTATATATTTATAGAGTTGAGGTTGTAAATTGAATGTACAGAAAAAGGAAGATATACAAATTTCTTCTCAGTTTTATTTCATGAATTCATATACTTCTACATAATTGCATGCACCCAAGGATCTGTTATAGTTTAAAGCAAAATGTAACAGTCAAGCAAGTTATTAGGATTTGATTGACAATTATACACCAACAAATAAGATTAGTTGTTAGGTTTCAAACTTATACTCGTGAAAATTGAATATGTAAATCAAAATGTAAAAAGACAGAATTTATAATGGTTCGGATCCAAACTAAGCATGCGCCCTCTTTTCATTAGGTTGAATAGAAACCGACTAATTTAATTATCCACGATACTTCAATACAAATTGTAACTAAAGTTTTAGGCCAAAGAGATCTAGTAGCAAGTCACGACAAGAAGTTGAGCTTTATTACACATCCTGTGCTAGACTCTTCATTTTGTAACTTTAGTTGCACAAAGTACTTGAATACAGGTTAAAGTTGTGCACGGTACTTAAATACGGGTTGAAGTTGTACACACTACTTGAATACGGATTGAAGCATTGGTTCTTGTGACAATTGAGGATTGCAACACTTCTCAGATGCAGTGGATGAAGATATGAATTTTCTTCAAAAACAATGAATTCAGATGTATAATCTTACAGATCTATGATCTCTCGGAGACTATACTATGGATAACTAGACAACTCTGGTGATGACAGACAAACGAAAGTCTCATGCTAAAGATTCATAGAAAGCTCAAAAGCTTAGAGAGAGAATGTTTGCGATAAAATTCTTAGAAGGTGTGATCAATTCGTCTATCTTCTTTCATCTTTTTATGGAGTATTTATAGTCTTCATTTGAAATAACATCATTGAAAAAAGGTTGATGGAACTCCATACTTTTTTTTAGTGAACGTTGGTATGAAGTTGTACATCTCTGCACCTTATGTACTTGGATGAAACATCTTTGAATTGACATAAATGTCAGTTGATCGATTTATTTGAGTTTTTATTTAGTTTGTTGATAAGCTCATGTTTATACTCACTTATCTATATTTTTCTCCATTGTTTCAAGTGCTTTATGTTATGTTTTTACTTATTTCTGTGCATGAGTCTATTTTAGAGGGTGTTATGCCTTTGATGGGTGATTTTTGCAGGTTTTAGGCCAAATTCATTGGAAACCCGTACCGAAAGCAGATGATGTTCAAAGGAACAGTCACGACTTCTTCCACAGATAGAATCTGAGCTAATGGAGCACATGGATGGATAGATCTTTGAATTAGCTTTCCAACGCAACTGGAATCGGGTCAATCGGAGTTTGGGAGAGGAAGTTATGGCCAAAACTGTGAGACTGCGCAGACAGATGGACTTGTGTCGAGAGACAGGATTTGTGTCGACCGACAGGATTCCTGTCGATTGAAATCCTCCCTGTCGATCGAAACAGAGGTCAAAATGTCAGAAACATCACAAACTTCAGCCCGGATTTCGACTGGATGGTTGTGTCGATCGACAGCCTGCCTGTCGATCGACACAGAGGTCCGAGAAGGCTATTTTTGGCCTGTTTTGGCAGTTTTTGCTATTTTGACCCAATACTCAAATTAAGTCTTTTTCCCCCTCTATAAATATGAACTCTTAGGCACGAATTTGAGGCATCTTTTATGCATTATTACACTTAGAATAATTGAGCTTTGGAGTTTTTACAAGACATTCAAGGTTCCTCTTTATTTGTAAGTTCATTAATAATATGTTTCTTTATTTTCTAGTCATGATTTGTGGGTAGAACCCTAAACAGGTTCTAGGGTTATGATTTCTTTTCTGATGCATGTCTAATTGATATCAACTCATATAGCATGGATTAATTCTCTTATTTAATTTTTATAATCTAGATTAAAAGAAGGACCAAGAGGAGAATTGAGATCTAGGTTTATAGTTAATAATTGATGGATCGAGAGATAAAATTATTAACAGGATGAGAGAATTAATTGTGTTTGTTTTCTGTCTCAAAAGGAAGAAACTTGCATAGGAATTAATTAGATAATTATTGAGATTGATTAATTTGGTGTTCTTGAGACCGAGAGGAGATAGTCACTAATTAATAATCTAGGATTTAATTGCCTGACCAAGGAATTTAATCCACAAAAATCTATGTTTTCCCCATTGCTGAGTTGATTGATATTTGCATGTTGATGATTAGATTATCTGCCCTAGGATCTGTGCTTCCCTTTAATTGTTTTCAAAACCCTTTATTTTTCTGCACTTGTCATCTTTAATTCCAAAACAAAAACCCTTTTCTATTTCCTCAAACTTCTATGTCCTAGAAATTATAACTAGTACTTTGGATTTTTCATTGCACATTCCCTGTGGGATCGACCACCCTTGGGTGTAAAAAAATATTATTTGCTCGCTGCTTTCCGCAGTTATCATTTGTCCATCCTACTTTTATCAACTGCCAGCTCAAACCAATTCCTTTTAAAGTGTAAGTCGGTCCTTTTTAGCTTAGTCGGCTAAGGTATCCTTATAATTGACTTAGTAAATGGACAATACTTTCTTCACGGTTGTGTCAGTTGGTACTGCTAATTTAGTTGTGGATATGTTTTTCTCATAATTGTCGACTTGATCAATTATGAATTACATTTGGACTTGATTATTTCTTATGTTGAGTTTTCATGTCTTCAAGTCTTTAGTTGGTCGGTCTAAACTATTACAACACTTATGAACCTACGCTAATCATAGCTTAGGATCAGTTCTATCTGAGTAAGCTCTATATCTATAGAACTATTATAGCTTGCCTAGATTTTTTGACATCTCATCAAAACAATTTTTCCTAACGGTGCTAAAATTAAGATTTTTGCTAAATATGAATAAATCTCAGCCCTTATAATGATAGCATCAACGGTTAAGATAATATATATATATATATATTAATGATTAAACAATAAGCAGAATTCTCTAAGCATAATAGACATGACAATTAAGCACATTATATTTAAGCATACTTAAACAACAATTAAGCATGACAAGAATTAAACTTTATTTTTTAATTATTAATATTTTTATATCAATTGTTAATGTTATCAATCTATTTTTTTGAATTTATCTTAACGTGTCAAACCAACAAGTTGTTAGTTTCAAAGTATAGAACTGACGGTCTCTAGATGTGAGAATAGATCAAGACTTGTAAGTCTTGTATAGGTTTTTCGAGTTGTAATAGGAGCTTGCTATCTAAAAAATTTGGGTCTCAAAGCCAGAGGTGATGATATTGTTGAATTGTTTGGAAATTGACAAGTTACAAGTTGCAGAAGATCTCGATGAAGAGTTTGGAATTGGCAAGTTGCGAATAGTGGAGATTAGTGACCAATTTCTTAGAGCTAATGCTAATAAACAGACAAGACCAAGCTCACAAAGAGACAAAGAGAATATGTTAGTTGTATGTTTTTAAGGAGCATACTCAAAGACAGAGGAGTCTACGAGCCTGCATCATATTAAGTGAGACAAAAGACCAAGTGTTCAGGAATCAATCAATTTGGATTCCTAAGACTGACTCGAAAAAGAGTCGTTCTGACACACAGTTGAAAAGTCTATCTACTATAGTACTCCGTACAGTACTGTAGCGTAGAAAGTAGGCATTGTTTGTCCCCGATCAGAGTATTTATAGTTGCAGCGAAATATTAATAATGTCTTGCACTTATCTTGCTGAGGTCACGACTCAGCAAATATTTGTAAAATGTGTTTAAGCTCAAATGCTTGTTAGATTTACTTCAAGTTATACTACAACACTTTAAAAGCAAGCATAAAAAGATCATAGTGATCAATTTTTTTATTCACAAATATGGGGCGTCTTATCCTATCTCTTGCAACTCCCGACAAGCACTCCGATCTTGTAGTCCTTATGTTAGTTGTCCATCTAAAGGGAGAGTGACTGACTAGAGTGTCAGTTAACAAAGTCGGTTGTTTCTTTCTTTCTTGCGTCTAGTTGCCTCTCTTCTAACCTCAATTATGGTTCGCTTATCTTCATAATTATCAGTTGCAAGTGACCAGTTATGTGTTCCTGAAAACTTTGATCTTCTATATTCAGCTCTTCGACTCACTAGTTGTGTACTCTCCACAAAAATAACTATTACTAATCCTTAAGCAAGACTAATTCTAACCTATCAAGTGAACTATTCTAATTATCAGCTCTAATTGGTTTTCGACATATCATCAAAACTATATAATTTCTAACACGCTAAATAAATGGGAAATAACTTAACATAACTAAAATTCATAACTAATTAATTATAAAGAGACTAACCACATACGCTTCAAATATGTTTAGTCATTGTTTGTTGTAGGGAAGTTTGAGGACCAGTTTTGTCGGTTTGGAAGGAAAATCTCGGTCAAATCAATAGGTACGATTTGAAAAATTTTCAAACCAAACCGGTCAAATAATATAAAAAGCGGTTTGATCCAACTGATTTGACGGTTTGAATTGAAATTTGTTTCGATTTTCAGCAATTTACTATAATATATATTTCTAAACCAAAAATACACTTCATTTTCACAATCTAACACGATGGACAATATCTCGGCAATCTGAACCACAAATTTTTTTTAAAAAAATTAAAACTAAAAAAATGTGTTGGCTAAAAGATTCAAACTAGGGTCCAACGTATAAACTTACAAACTGAACAAAAACATATACTTATAAATTATAATATATTAAATAATTATATAAATATTTGGACGGTCCAACAAAAATGGTAGTTTTGGGCCATCAAATTGTAACCGAACCGGTTTTGATCAATATAAAACTTTCAAACAATCAGTTTATAAATCAAACTTATAACCGGCCCTAGTCAATCAAATTAATTCAATTTAACTGTTTTCGGCCAAATCACGAATACCTCTAATATGTTTGAATGTCATTCTTGGGATGAGTGAATGGTAAAAGATTATGATAGAGACGTTAAAATCATGAATTAATATTTAAAATTTAAGATTTTAATTAGATATTTATTTTAGTTGAAGTTCTACTATATTAGAATACAACCTTTCTTGTTTATTTAATAATATTATGTATACGTAGGTTGTTCGGTTGTTATAGAGTGTTGAAGCTCACATAAGTTGTCCTATTATATTGAGGGGTAATTATGTTAATCTATCCTACACTTTTACAATTTATGGAATTCTATCCCATTCTTTCAAATTTATGGAATTCTATCCTATATTATGTTCTATTATGTAATTCTATCCCAAATTGCCACATCATACATTAGTTGCCATATCATTCTTGGGAAAATAGGGAAATATATCCCACTCTTTTACATATTAGGGGATTTTAT
>JAPKLW010001740.1:146596-156838 GCA_026898455.1 Plectranthus barbatus
ATGGGACAAAATTCCCTAACAGAATGAAAGTGTGGGATATAATTCCCCAACAGCAAAAGAGTGGGATAAAATTCCCTAATATGTAAAAGAGTGGGATATATTTCCCTATTTTCCCTATCATTCTTCAACATAAGCTATTAGGGCTGACATGGACCGATGATGTGGCATTAATTTTTAATTTTTTTGTAATTTATACTTTTAATAAAGAACTTAATTTATTTTTTAAGTTAGATTTTTTTAATTTAAATTATTTTTTTACTTTAATTTTTAATGTATAAAATCGAAAAATTGATGTAACCCAATTCATTTTAAACTTCAATACAATATTATTAAATTTGCTATTATTAATTATTCTTATAAAATTAATTTTTAATCAATATTTATCAACATAATTGAATTACAATAACATAAATCTTATATATAAATAATAAAATAAATTTAAAATATTAATATTAATTATAATTAAAATAATGACTATTATATAACAATTATTATTAAAATCATTACATCCTCTCATCTTTAGATTTATCATTTAATTGCAATTATTATAAAATATTTTCTAAATAATTAATTTAATTTAAAAAGATATTTTTATAATAATTTCTAATATTAAATCTAAAGACGAGAGAAAGTAATAGTAGATTTTTAATATTAAATCTAAAGATAAGAGGATGTAATGATTTTAATAATAACTGTTATATAATAGTTGTTATTTTAATTATAATTAATATTAATATTTTAAATTTATTTTATTATTAATATATAAGATTTATGTTATTGTAATTCATTTATGTTGCTAAATATTGATTAAAAATTAATTTTATAAGAATAATTAATCATAACAAATTTAATAATATTGTATTTAAGTTTAAAATGAATTGGGTTACATCAATTTTTCGATTTTATACATTAAAAAAATTAAAGTAAAAAATTAATTTAAATTAAAAAAAAACTAACTTACAAAAATAAATTTAGTTTTTTTATTAAAAGTAAAAATTATAAAATAAATTAAAATTTAATGCCACATCATCGGTCCATGTCAGCCTAATAGCTTACATGGAAGAATGATATGGCAACTAATGTATGATGTGGCAATTTGGGATAGAATTACATAATAGAACATAATGTAGGATAGAATTTCATAAAATTGAAAGAATGAGATAGAATTCCATAAATTATAAAAGTGTATGATAAATTAACATAATTACCCTATATTTAGCGTTACCAAGAAATCGGTTTCAAGATTATGATTAAAAAAATTTTATATATATACATAAATTGTTAATCACTTCGATATTTCATAACTTATTCTTTCTTTCTTCTTTTCCCTTTAGATAAATAAGTTTTTTTTATAGTAATATTATAATTTAGAAATTTCTTTTTTCTTTTGCGGATCTGCGGCATTAAAGTGGGCCGAAAGGAAGCCCATTATGGTATTACTTAATACTCCCTTCGTCGTCCCACTTCAATTGTCCACCTTTCTTTTTTTGTCCGTCCCATTTATCCCAATCCAATTTAGAGTAGTACAGACTATCTATAGATGCTCAGTTTGCACGTGTCCAAAATTATTTTATTAGGCATTTTGATTGATTTTATTAACAAAACATGTCAAATATATAACTTATACCAAAATTAAATAACAGTAAAATTTGAGTTACGTTGTTACTAATAACTTCTCACATAATTATTTTCTTCTTCACATAATTAGAAGTGGGAATAGATGAGACTATTTGATAGGAATCTTAGGTTTGACCGAAAAAAAGACTAAACTTGAACTATTTTAAAAACCTATTTAATTAAATAGGTTTAGGCCCAGACTCAAAATAAGTTTAACAAAATGGCCCAATTAAACAACAATATAGCATTTACTTTTTAAATTATATTTTTATTTAATGTTAAAAATTATATTTACTAAATAATATGTAATATAAATGATTAAATATTTTTGACATAGAGATTATATAATATATCTATAATTTTAAAATAAAAATATGTTTTAAATATGTTGTAGACTTAAATAAACTTTAAATAGGCTACGATCTTGGCATACTTCACTAAAAATGTCAGATCTAGGCCTATTTAAAAGCCTACCATGCATAATAGTCCAAGCTCAGGCTTGTTTAATCTATAGTAGTCCTAGGTTATCGAGTTAAAGTCTGGTCTGACCTGATCTATTCTCACTCCTGATCATCACATATATCAGAAAGCTAAATTATTTTTTAGATCTTGAGGTAATTATTCTTTGAGGAAATTTTTCTAAATTAAACTGAGTATGATCGTGATATTCTTCAACGTGAACTCATGAAGATTAAAAAGTTTATCACAACATGATTAGTTTGAGGGTGTCAACCTTCGTAAAACGGACAACCATTTAATTATCCTACTACATATCGTTCATTAGTTGGAGCTCTCCAATATATAATAATTACATTACCTGATTTATCATCTACATTTAATCTTATTAGTAAGCATGTTCACCATCCTACAAAATATTGCTTATTTTGAAGCGATAAAAGAGAATTATGTGTTACGTGAATAATAATCATTTTAGCTTATCTTTTACTCATAGCTCGTAGCTTTCTCTTGTTGCATGTTCTAATGCAAATTGGATTTGTTGTATTGAAATTAGATGATTTTTTTATAAATACTCTATATATTTTTGTGGAAAATTAGTTTTTTGGACTACAAGAAAATACCCCATTGTTACTTGCTCTAGTTGTGAGTTATAATATCATACTCTAACAAATGTAAAATACATCATTAAATTCGTCACATAATAAAAATAATGAGACCGTCTCATCTGAAAGTTTGTCTTAATTTAAAGGGTTGAAAAAGTGAATTGCCTATTTATATGCACTAAATAAATAAAACTAAAAATTAATGAGGATGTATTTGGAGTTGACCTAATAAAAATATAGATCATGATGCAACTTCTCTCTCGTTAGAGTTGAGAATAGCTAGGTTAGGTCAAAGCAGATTTTTCTAAGAAGATTTAGATTAATCATGCATAGATTCAACAAATTTAAGTAATAATTTATTATCTACAAATGACTTCTATACAAGTTCATATTTACTTTTTCTTAGTGAAATAGATTCGACTTGCAGTTTATTGAACTTAATATATTTGCTTTTAGAACTTGTCGGGACCTATTTAACTGACTAAACTTCTTAAAAGATCAACACTAACTCATTTAATAAATTGAAACAGTCAAATAAGATCCAAAGTAAGTCGGATCTAAGGTCTCTATCTAATGTCTTATTACTACTCATTCCAGGTGTAATCGAACTAAGTCGAATAAAGTAGTGTAGTGTTTAAGTTTTACTCGTTCAGTATTGAATTGAGTTTCAAACTTTTTTTATTGAATATTTTGAAGTTCACGAATTTTATCGAGTCTAAATAAACTTTCTAAATTTAGAATATATTTAAAAAGTTCATTTATATTTTATGATAAAAAATTTCAAAGATTAATTTCAAATCCATGTTCAAATTTAAAACATTCATATTACTAGAAAGATTTAATCTTAAATCAGTAAAATATTACTTTATAAATTAATTATTTTTTTTTTCTAGTTTTAACTAACGAGCTTATTCACGAGCACATGAGTCGAATATTATGATATTCAAGTTCAGTTCATTTAATAAACAGACTTCACTAAATGAAATCAAATAAATTTTTATCGAATCGAGATTCGAATAACTCAGGATCAGTTTAATTCATTAGCGATTTGTAAGTTTACATGGTAACTAGTGGAAATTAAAACAAATCGTGTGTTTTTGCCCACATTTATTTAAGTTTTAACCACAATCCCACCTTGGAATGTGGCCTAATTAATTAGTCTTAATTTGGACCCAAAACCGTGTGTTAGAAATAAATTGTGGTAATTAATACTTTCTCCGTCCCACCTCAATTGTCCCACTTTCTTTTTTCGTCCGTCCCACCTCAATTGTCTCATTACTTAAAAATGCAATTTTTTTACACTCAACAATAAAATATTAATTTCACTCAACTTACTTTACACTCACACTCCTTGGTTATTGTGCCCAAAGTCACGGGGATAATTCAGGCGGGACGGAGGGAGTAGTAAGAATCTCCCTTATTCTTCTATATCACTTTCAAGAACTAACAAAATTGTTGAGGCAGACTGTCCCATAAAAAAACAAACCACAAACTCCCAATATTCAAACAAACACATACTACAAATTCATCTTATGCCACTTTGACATTTCTCCACTCTTTGAAATTACCAAAAAAAAATAAATTAAAACTTTATAAATTTTCTTTTTACAAACACAAATTACCAAAAGCTCTTTTGTCCATATCAAAATCAACCACAAACTAAAATACAAACCCAAAATCTCACAACTCACACACACGAGATTTTTATGAAACTAAAAGTAGCACCTTGATTGGTTAACGACAAATCAAATAGCTCACAAAAACTGTGCTTTTTTCTACTGCGTGTTTTTGCACATCTCAGTGTGTGAAAACTTCAACTTCAAATCCATTTCCCTATACACTGTATTCAATTAAATATAAAATATGAAATTATTAAGTGTTTTTTTTTTCAGTTTTGACTTTTGGTAACAAACAGCAAAAGAAACACATTTATTCCTACCAAATACTCTGCCATTGTTGAAACCAACATTTCTTATTTTAATATTTATTTTACTCCCCAAATACTACATCTGCAAACTTACAACAGGAAAAGGTTTTCAAACTTGGGGGTCAATTTTTTCCAATTTTTTTTTTTTAAAATTATTGAAACTCTTTAGGAATTCAAATTAATGGAGTGATGCTTGAAGATTGTGTCGTGCCCTTCTATTCATGTTTATCAAGATTAGGAAAAACAATATACAACTCATCACTATAGTTGATATTTTCTAAGAAGAAATGTGACATGTGTGTGATTGTAGTTAATGCTAACTCTATTCGTGTAGAGATATTATCAATAATATCGAGTTATGAATTATTCATGCTAAAAAAATTTCGCCTTGAAAATTATTTACCATAACTCTAATTCTTAAGTTTCATGACTAACACATCGAGTTGGTTAGTTTTTTTAATTATTTTATATGCGTAAAAAATTGTGCCATTAAAATATCTATTTCTTTTAATCTTTTAAATAATAAAAATTATATATGATGCATCACAATCTTTATGTATCATCATTTTGAATGATTAAAATATAATCTTATTTTATCTCATAAATATTTGAACATCTTTTAATTTCATGATCAAATAATCTATGAAAAATTATTAGCAGTATGTTAGGAAATTTGTTTGTTCCTTATCTTTATCTTATTTTGGTGGGTCAAAATCAGTTTAGAGAGTCTCTAGATTAGTTCCAGTTTTTTTTATCATAAATATAAAGTTTTGTAAGGTCTTTAATTGAGTTGTAATTGGAGCTGATTGAAGAACAAATTGAAGAATTAGTTTGTGGATGCGCAAAAGACTCAAACAAACTGAAGAATAGTATGGAACTGGCCAGTTTTTGGAAACTCAAGCTATAAACTGATTCACCAGTTTCAAATATCAAACTTGTATGTTTGAGGATCAATGTTCAAACTAGTGACGTCAGCTAACATGAAGTTGCTAGACTGATGACATCAGCATGGGATATCTAGTTTTAATCCCCGCGCATAGAGACAAAATAAATTATCTGAGGAATGATGATGACAAGTTCAGACTTAGATTGAAGATTCCTTAAAGTCTTAAAACTCAAGATTTCAGTCTTGATTCCTCAAACTAATTTAAATAATCATTCTGACACAAAGGTGAATATTCAACAATCATAGTTAGAAAAGCAAGAGCAGGTGCAGCATTCCCGAAAAAGCACCTACCCACCGCAGAGGATAGATACATCGGATTGGACAACATCTGATTTGTCTCTAAACGGCTCTAAATTCAAACCTCAAAATCCGGACTTCAAGAGATCACCACACCGAACAATCGATTTTCAAGTGAGCCAAAACTTTGTTAAATTTCTTACTCAAGCGTTCGAGGCTTTCACAAGCTTACCGTGTGTCACTTAGTGAACATGAGACTCAGAACATCTATTCTTGAGTTTATTTGGTGTTCTTTCTCTCCAAGAAAAATTACAACAGTCATGTACTCTCTCTGTACCTTGACTATCATGGGCGTTTAGTTGCAAACCGTCAGTTCTGGGGAGAACTCTAAAAACCCCAATTCCGGCTCGGAGGCTGCGTGGTGTGCCTACACTCCAGGAAGTTGAGAAATGAAGGACGTCAGGGACCGGACGAGTGAACTGGTGGACGAGGCATTCACCAGCTAGTGATAGATCTTGGGAGCACCATGTAAGCCGACACTTAGTGGATTTCCAAACTTAGTCTGAAGAGTGGTTGTATGACTTTTGTGTCCGAACCACTAGAAGCATTTTTTCGTTTATAGCTTTCATTTATCGGTTTTCATATCTTTTAAACTCAACACTCAGGTATTGGAGTATTTTTCTAAAACTGATTAACTAATAATTTGACCTCAAAAGCTAAGTTTTGACAAACCAAACTGGTACTGTATAACCAGTTTGGATAAGTGCGAGTCAATTAAAAATTTTACTCTGCATTACAAACTCTGATCTCGAGATTAACACAGTAAATATATTTGTTTTACTTAAAACTTGATTATAAGTCATGATCTTGAATAGTACAAGAAGATTTGGATAAAACAATTCTAATAAGAATAGTTATATAAACATTTATCGGATTCGGATTAAACTCTATTAGGTGTCAGGTTATTAGATCTAAATCATTCAAATTGTTATTTTTTCAGACTAAAATATTTCAATTCTATTTCATTTTTTTGAATCGGATTAATTCGCTGATTTGAGATTCGACTGAGATATCTACATTTAGGTATAGCCATGTCAACAAGATTAGTAGAGAAATAACAATTGGTGTCCTCATTTGTCAAGTATAACCTACAAAACTATATGATATTAGCTAATGTTTTAACCTTAGTTTAATGAGGATAAGAAGCTTCATTAGTCAACTCTGTTTGACTAATGAAGAGGAACTGAAACAGAGTTGTTGTAAGATTCGGTAAAAAATGAAACAAACACAAACATTTTGAATATCAAAGCATATATTATTATTATAATTGACCCAACAAACTCCAAAATCAAAAAAACAATCACAACAAATAATAAATAAAACATAAAAAAAGTACAAGTATTTATTGATTGAGAATTAGAAGAATTAATTGAGAAAGGTCTTCTTCTTCTTCTTTCGTTTCACCGTTTCGACCACGCTTTCTTACTTCCACGCTGTCGTCGCACGAGCCCAAGACCACTTAGCACTAAATGCGACATTAATAGAAATTGCACGACATTTCACACCCCTCACTGCACGCAATCTCTTTGTTTACACCTTTTTTTTTCGGAGAGAGAGAGAGGGAAGAAAAAAAAAACAAAACAGTGTAGTATGGAATAAACATTTCCTTTCTCAACTTGACGATTTGGATGACAATGAATCAGTTTGGGTTAATGATGATGAAGAACATAGTAATAATAATAATAATAATAATAATAATAATGGTATATACTCATCTTTTTTTTTTTTTTTTTTTTTTTTTTTTCTCAAAACCTTTGCGACATGGAGATGTGTGGGTTGCGTTTGAGGTGAGGAGAGACGATGGAGATGAGGCCGCCGAGGGGAGGCCTCATCTTGGATCTGTAGATCATCTCGTCGTAGGGGCGGCGGTAGAACTTCAAGAATGGTGCGAAGGAGCCGCGGCTCTTCTCCTGCGGCTCCTTCCGGAAGAAGAACGCCGGCGATTTCAGGAACGATGGATTCGGAGTTCGCGGATGGTGGATCATGGATGGGTCCACTTTCTGAGTCCTCTGCGGCATCGGCGTCGACGGGAAGAAGCTCTTCCCGCGCGCCACCGGCGACGCGAAGGAGTAGGACCTGGCATTCAAGGGCGAGATGGCGGGGCCCGAGAAGGCCACGGCGGCGGCGTGTTGGGTGGGGCCCACTTTGGACGATGAGGTGTCGGCGAAGGAGAGGTACCACGGTTTCAAGGAGTCGAAGTGGTGGGAGACGGTGAAGGAGAACCGGGAGGAGGAGCAGGACCCCAGCTTCGCCGCCGCCGACGAGGAGTCGAACCGGAGGGAGGCTGCCCGCGGGTTGTAGGAGGAGAAGTCCTTGTACTCGAGGGACTCCTCGAAGTCGAGGGAGGACACCACCGCCGTCGCCGGCGACAGCTCCACGAACGCCTTCACTCCCTGCCCACAACAACATGCATATTAAATATTAATTCAATCCATCAAAACACCACCGCCGCCGCCATTTTCATATAAACAAAATCCAAAGATGCATGCATATATATATTACCTTCCAAAGGTAGGAGAAGAGAGAAGGGGGGTCGATGACAAACGCCTTGTGGAGGCGGCCGGGATAATAATCGGCGACGATCTTGAGCGACGCCAGCAGCATGTTCAAAAAGGCCGATGCTGACCTGAAAAAGCCTGCGCAATCATCACATTAGTCAACGAAACCCAATAATCACATGCAATTTTTATCAACAAATTTAAAAAAAAATTCAAATGAGAGTAGGATGATTGGATCCGTCTGACAAATAAGTGGAAAAACAAGAGAATATTTTCATCACTTTTTGCAAATAATTGTAGGAATGACCATAAATACCCCTATCAACCCCTAGGCATGACCGCGACCCCTCGGGGGCACTCCGGGCAATTTCTGGAAAAGCTTCAGACACCCATATGCCTGCTTTCCGACAGATTTGCTGCTAGCTGATTAATTATCCAATTTAATTGCTCATTAATTGAGTAATTAGGCGTGACATTGGAAACCAATTTAGGGTATAAATTTTGACAAAAGCAGTGTGTTTGAAGGTATTTTCAGAGTGATTTTGAAGTGGTTGTGGAATCCCCAGGCATCTAGGAATATGCACATTCATTGCTGCTCCCAACTCTAGATAAAAGCTGTGTTCTGATTTTCTTTGGCAGACTATCTATCTATGTGTTGCAATCTTTACTATTTTGATTTCTTCATCAAATTTATAGTACATATATATGCAATAAATTAAGTCAAATTAAAAAAAAAAAAAAAGTTGAAGGAAACTGAGACATACTGGCATCAAAGAGGAGAACAAACTGCTCCACATTTTTGGCCATGGTTTGAATGGCCACTTCTAGTGTGAAGACCAGCAACCTCGTAAACCTACAGAATTTTTTTGACAAAAAAAAAAAAAAGATTATTTAATCAAAATTCAAATTGTGGGACAAATAAGGTAGATTATTAATTAAATTGAAGTGCTTACAGTTTCTGTGAATGGAACTTCTGGTAATCTTGCTTGATTCGGAATATCTGAAATTGAGCAGCACATATATTCTAAATATATGAAATCTAAATAAATCTAGAAATTAAATTAATTATTTTAAAAACAAAAAATTATTACCACAACAGGTCTCAATTCATCGTCATTACCAGCAACATAAGCTATTCCCTCAGCTAGCTCAGCAGAAAACTCATCAGCTATCAAATTGTCTGAAAACAAAAAACAAATAACTCCACATTAAAATCAGTTTTTTCTTTTTTTTTTGGGTTAGTGCATGCTGGTATGCTACTCACACGCACTTTGAAAATATGTAAAGCAAGATTCTCATTCAAACTAGAGAACAAGAAGAAAAAATTTGAGAGAGAAAAGGGGGGAGAGAGAGAGAGAGAGAGAGAGGGGGGAGGGAACAGCTTTGATTTGAAACAGAAAATGAAAAGGAAAAAAAAATGAAAATGGTTATGGCTAAAGACAAAGAAAAAGAGAGGAAAAACAAATATACCAGTACCAATGGAGTCTCTCCAAGCAAGACAACTTCTCATTTGCTTTGCTGCTTTCTTCACATTATCTCCTTTCACTTTCAGAAACCTCTCCACACATCCATTGCTGCAAAACTTCTCCTGCAACACACCCAAAATCAGCTCATCTTCCAACATTTCCATGATTTTTTTCACATGAGTTCATCATCATGCATCATCATCATAATAATAATAATAAGAATAAATGAACACGCAGTAGATGGTGTGAGTGTGTGAAGCAAACCTGTTTGACAGTGAGTGGAGCTTGTTTCTTGAGAAGCTCAAGAACAGATTGGACTCTCTGTTTCTCTTTCTGGGGTTGGCTCTCCTTCCTCCCCATTGCTATTCAAAAAAAATTTTTTTTTTTTTTTTTGAGGGGGTGAATGTATCAAGAAAACGCAATGATACCA